>CM040623.1:79701880-79729473 GCA_022817965.1 Solanum lycopersicoides
TTCAGAAACTTAGACAAGGAAATAAGAAGACATACGTGTTCCCAGCTACTTTCCGGAATGATGAAAAATTTTTACGTAATTTTTTTTGCTTTGTTAAAAAATATTAGATTTTAACATTTAGTTTAACTGATAAGAAAAATAATTAATACCCAAATTTTTTTTATAAATAATTAAAATTAATTACATGTAGTAGGATTAAAATAATAAATTCCTATTTTATTCTTAAAATAATTTTAAATTTTAAATATGGTTATGTAACGTGTGTGGTGTGTGTGAGATTTCCTTTTTGTGTTAAAAAATAATTTAACTATCTTTTCACAACGTTTCTATTTATAGCAAAACAAATGTAGATAATGCTATTATGTATCACAATAAAATATATTTGTTGATATTGTTTTAGTCTTTAAGATTTCAATATATTCTGTGACTTCATTCTCTTCAAAAAAAAAGTTGTATTCTACTACCTGCATGATAAAGAATTTGGGGTTCTAAATTTCTTTAGAATCGTAAATTAATTTTTTTAGGGGATGTATTAATTGATATATATATATATATATATATATATATTAAATTAATTTACTAGTACAAATACAGAGGATACGAAAAAGCTAACAGATTCGTCCGAACTCACGATCCCAAGCTTCAGCTGAACTGTGTTTCTTTACAAAAGAATGATCTATAATAAATTTGCTCATATACCTCTCATGAGTACTGAATTGCTTGCTACTTAGAGAATCGTATTTTGGGGGGAATCGATAACCAATTTTAGCCTTTAATTGTTTTAAAATGACAAAAAGCACACATGTTGAAATAAGGCATTTCTACTATAGTAAATTAAAGTAATAATAATGATATTTTTAAACTAACCTATTAGAGAGCCTTTTTTTTCCAATATCACATGGTTTAAGATAACTTTCGAACGCATTTTCATTTTGAATTAAACTATAAAAAATATCCTAACGATTATATGATCTTGAAGAAGTAATTGAAACAGTTGTGGCACTATACCCACCGCGAAGAGCTAATAAAAAAGAAAAAGAAAAAAGAAAATGATGATTTTTATTTTTTAACGATTTGATTTTTATTTTATACTTAGTGTAAAGACACAATACAGTAATATATTCTTTAATTTGATTTGATTTTATATTTATGTTTTCTAACATTAGGTGCACACAAATAGACAAATAAACGTGTATGAAGTTAAATTAGTAGAATATGAGTCTTAAATGACATAAGACATTATAAGACTCAAATTGCCTTGTGTGATGCCATGTAGGGCGTTTGTATTTATTTATTTAACTTTATACAAGTTTAAGTGTTTATTTGTGCACACTAAAAGTTAGAGTGAATTGAAGTCACGTTAAAAGACATATTTATATATTATGGCTAATTTAAAATATGTTTTTATTAAAATATGACCTATTTGAAAATCCTACTATCTCTATAAGGGGTGTGTATCGTCCGTTCGGTTCAATTTTAAGTATTATCGATTTTTAGTTTTTTAAATGCGCTAGATAGTCAAATTGATAAGATATTTGTTATCGATTTTAATTTATTGATTCTGATTTTTAACGGTTTGATTTTCAGTTTAACTAATAGGAAAATGTTTTCAAAACAAATATATGACTTATCCAATAATTTTGACGCGATACAGACATACATCAAAACAAGCAAATCACGCAAATTTGCAAAAATAAAAATGAAAGCAGTACTAAATCCTAAAGAGTAAATGCGGAGGTCAGAGTTAAGTAATGTTAATTGTGTAGGGTCGTTATAGTTATAGTTTAATAAAGTAATTATATTAATATATTTGTTTTATATTTATGTATGAGTAAAAATTAAAATAATAAATTATTATAATTCTTAATGAGTTATTGATTAACTCAATATTAAAAAATCATTATCAAACCGACAACCCAATAAATTTTATAAAACTATTAAATAACCGTTAACCCAATAATTCAATAACAATAGAGCAATATCACTTTTTTCGGTTCATTTTTTGTACACCCCTAAAATTCTTATCTGTTTTACTATAAATTAAATTCTGAAAGTACGACTTTGATAAAGTAGTCTTTGTGGTTGAGTAATTTAGGCCTTTCAAAATCAAATAAGCAGTTTAACAAATTCATGAGCATTCCAAGAGAATTGTTTTCTCCATATATATGAAATGGAAGAAATTAAAGAGGTGTTTTTCCTCTATCAGCTTTATTAGTCCTTCCATTTAACAACTTGAAGACTGTCACTTCCTGTGTTTTCTTCAATTTCTTTATTGAGTTTCAAACAGTTCAATAAGTCGCAGCGCTGGAATATCCTGAAAGCTAGGAGGGATCTCCAGGAAATCGAAACCAACTTTTATAGATATAGCACCGGAAAGGATTCCTCTGAAGCTTTCCATTCGTCTATCTGCATACCGAGTAATGTCAAGTATTTGAGTGCAGGGAACTCAACATTTGTGACGTACCAACAAGGAATTCTCCAATCTTGCAATGTTTAATATCATTTGATCAGTTAACAAACAGCCAGGAAGGCGCAGATGCCTAAGATTTGGAGGGAACACACAATAGCTCTCCAATCGGCCAACTGAATCCCAGAATTCCAATCCACGGAAAGAGAATGAAGTCTAGTATGAACTTCCAGTCTGGAAAACAGAGGAAACTTAGCTACACAATTAAAGTGGACGATGAGTTCTTCAAGTTTCGAAAACCTCCTCCAGAACCTTGGATTCATATTATCCAACAATATATGGAGTGTGAAAAGTCTTCATGTTCTCTAGCATACTTGTTGAACATTCTTCAAAACTTCCTTCGTCATTAATGTCTTCCCATACCACCCAAAAACTGTTAACTCATTATATTTTGCCTAATGACAACATACAGGAAATAACAAAACAAAGTCTGACCATTCTTTCGAAATTCCGTTGAACAAGAATTAAAGAAGGAAAGAAGATATTCCTAAACAGTTAGGATGGGTTGAAGATCAGCACTGAGAAGTCAAGCCAAAATTCAAAGAAGACATCTCCAGCAAATCGGCCAACAAAGGAAAGAAGATATGCTTACCAAACCAGAATCAAACAATCAAGCCAAGACTCAAGGAAGGCATTCCCAGCAAGTCGACTAACAAAGGAAAGAATTGATTTAATCATGCACATATCTAATATGGACATGATTCAGAAAATCAATTCAAAAATCAAGGAAGCAATCAAGCGATCCTTGATTTATAAATCCCTTGGGTTTCCGAAACAGAGCAACAATCCTCAAGATTCTATATAAATCACTCTCAGCCCTAGATTTGAAGACACACAACTTCACTTGAACTTATTTGTCATCCTCTTTCATCTTTGATAAAGCTTTGTACTCGTGAGTGAACAATTGTAAAAGAAAAAGAGAAAGAAAGATACTGAGAGTAGGTTATACAAGTAGAGGCAGTGTCAAGTTTTAGAATATCTGATTTGCACATCATACAGGATCAAGAGACTACTCATATGTGACAATTTGTGTCCTATATGGTGTCCTACATGTATCATGTCACATAAAAAGTGTATGTTTACTTTTTCAATATTATATAAGTTTAACTGTTTACTTGTGTACACCAAAATTAAAGGACATAGTTGTCCGCTCAGGTCAAATTAAAATGGTATGTTTATATATTATGCCTAAAAAAACAGATAATAATGCGACAATACAGAAGTAGAATTAAGAAGTGGAAATAGAGCAGCAATGAAGTGCTTTTAAATACATTTATTTACTTTTCTATTATAACTTGGAGACTGTCACGTCCTGTGTTTTCTTCAATCTCTCTTCTGATATTCAAAGCTGAAACCCCTAGAGAGTCCGTGCAGTCAAACAGTTCAATACGTCTCAGGGTTAGAATATCCGCAAAGCTTGGGGGGATCTCCTTGATCTCCCTGAAACCGGGCCATGCACTTATAACTAGCTTCTCAAGCACAGGAAACGATTCCTCTGAAGCTTTCCATTCTTCTATCTGCATCAAGAATAATCCCAAGTATTTGAGTGCACCGAACTCCACATTTGTGACATCCCAACAATATGATCTCATAGAAGGAAATCCCATTTGTAATTTGAGACTCTCAAGCTTCTTCAGTCTTGCAATGTTTAAAACCATTTCTTCCGTCAACAAACATTTGGCAAGGTCCAAATGCCTAAGATTTGAAGGGAACACACAAAACCTCTCCCATCCAACTGAATCAAATAATTCCATTAAAGAGAACTCCACAGAAAGAAAATGAAGGTGACTATGAACTTCCGCTATAGGAAACAGAGGAAACTCAGGTACATCTTTAACGCTGAGGCAGAGTTCTTCAAGATTCGGAAACCTCCACCAGAATCTTGCATTCATATTATCGAAGCGTATATTGCAAGTGCCAAAACTCCTCATGTTCTCTAGCATACTTGTTGAAGAACTTTCTTGCTCATTGTCTTCCCATGCCACGGAAAAACAGTCTATATTCACATGCCTTAGTTTTGTCATTTCCCATAAAGTAGCAGCCCTTAGGCGTAACTTCTCACTTGACTTGAGCCGCAGAGTTTGGAGATTGTGTAGGTGTGATATCCACTTCAATTCAAATTGTTTGACACAAAGTGCAAGGTATCTCAACTCAGTTAGCGATTGAATTGCAGTAGCCCATGAATCTGGCAATTCCACATCCATCAAATCCAATGCCCGAACAAATCTTAATTTAACAACTAAATCTAAAGGATTTGAATATTGGTTATTCCACGTATTGAGGTTTTGATGAGCAATGAACTCCAAAGAATTTGTTTCCTTGAAATGGAGCATTGGAATCTTATCCAGCTGGTAGTTGGAATGATCTAATTGTTTAACGAGATCATCATGAATATAAATGCACAACCGTGATTCTGTGGAATGCAAATGTTGATACGGATTGAATGGCACTGCGACCTGCATATACTTGTCTTCTGTGAGTTTTCTCAAGCAGAACTCACGCACTACATCATGAAGTGAGTAGTACTGTACATCATGATAAAATCTCATTCCGGAGACCATTATTAGGCTTCTGTTAAGCAAATTAGTCATGCAAACTCGACATGCTTCCTCCATGTTCTCTGTTCCGGCATTCAATACAAACTCTTCAGCCATCCACAACTTCAGCAGATGGTCCACTGGGATCCTATGGTCCTCTGGAAACAATGCCATGTAAAGAAGGCAAGTCTTTAAGTGGTTTTCTAAATGGTCATAACTTGATTGTATTACCTTCATACTCTGCTCTCCTAAAGCAAGGGAACTTAAGTCATTGGCAACCTCGAGCCACAAGGATGCCTTCTTTTCCGTTTTTGCCATAATTCCAGCAATCAAGACAATGACAAGAGGCAATCCCTTACAATGTAGGGCAACTTGTAACCCTGCTTCCAATAGATCCGGGGGACAACTCTCTCCTTGAAATACCTTCTTCTCCAATAATTCCCAACTCTCTTCGGACGTTAGAAAGCTAAGAGAATAAGGATCACTGTGGTGCTGAAGATGCTTAGTCACTTCTACAATTCGTGTTGTGACCATTACTCTGCTTCCACATTCACCTTGAGGGAAACATATTCCCAAATCTTCCCATGCCTCGACATCCCAAATGTCATCTAATACGATGAGGTATCTCTTGCCTATTAGAACCTTGCGCAACATGTCAGCTACATCATCGTCCTCTTTGATTTTGATCTTATCATATGTAGCTTGTTTGAAAATCTCAACCAATAACATCCTCCTATTATATGCTTGGGACACAGTACACCATGCTTTAACATCAAAGTAATTAACAATATAGGGATTGTTGTATACCTTTCTTGCCAAAGTTGTTTTTCCGAGACCGGGCATCCCATAGATGGTGATAACATCCCGCTCCTTAGTTCCTCGATTCAATTTCTTCATTATAATTTCTGCATGTTTCTCAAAGCCGACAACTACATCATCATAAATTGATGTAATATTACTAGGTTTGTTTGAAGTCTGTCCAGAAGAAAGAGTTCCTTTTCCACAAGTTCCAACAACCTCCATGGCTTTCATAAAAGAAATGAAAACAACATCATTTCAGAAAAAACCAAACCCAAACATATCAAATTTATGTAACATGTAAAGTTTTATGTGTCACAAATATGTAATCAAAGACATTATTTTCAGGCCCCCCTGAGTCAAAACCCGTTACTCAATAATCTTTTATTACCAAAAATGGCCATTCGGCTAATTTTTATTTCCAGCAAAATGCATTTGAAGTTACAAGAATCCAGCATGAGCTTTCAAATTTAGTGATCTAACGAAGATTAAATTATACATTGTCGTTTTTTTCAAATTTCACATTAAATTATATGAAATGGCAGAATACACTGGTTCATCGAGTTTTTTTTAAAGTCCCTTTCCCTTGGCTGTTTTGATAGTTTATTTTGGATATCTTATAGCGGCAGATCGGATCCCAGACTTAAATTGGTCCAGTTTCACCTTAATATTCTTATTACTTGAGAAAGAAAAATGGAATAATCCGTCATTGAAAGAGCTTCGAAGCTCAAATTTTAAGATTTAACCTGCCGTAAATGTGTGAATCATTTTGAGTAAAAAATATATACGTCAAAAGACTCGAAATCTAAAATTTGGAACCTGTTTAAGAGGAGTTCTGAGTTGGTCGCGATTGAATAAAAAAATCAGATCAACGAAGAAGATGAAATGTGGTAATATTATTATATAAACAGTGTTTATAGATGTATATATATAGTTATGATTTGTAATTTCTAATTTAGTTAACAACACTAGAATTTAACTTCTGAATGGAAAAAAAATGCCTATTAAATAAGTAGAGAAGCAAATAAAATAAAAAGAAGTTGAAAATAACCAAGAAAAAACTGATTAAAACAATTTAGGAATCTGACCTTGCTTGTGTTATTGAGAAGAATGCTTAATTAATTTGATGCTTTTGTGTTTGAGAGAAATGGAAACTGAGAAAGAATATAGAGGAAGGAGATGGTTGACTTCAATGATATATATATAATTGTTGATTAAACAAATAAATACATATTATTTAAAACTCCCAATCAACAGCTGTATGTATCGTACCCCACATTTCTGATCGGAAAAGATAACTTTGTTTATGCTCTTGAGGTAATATCTCAGATAGTCAGTGAACTATAAAAAAAATTCTCCAAAGGTCATTCAAGATTTTTAATTCAAAACTTACTCAATTATGAATTTTCAATTTTGATTTTTAATTCAAAAATTATTTAATTATGAGTGTTTTACTTACAAAGTCAATCAATCATAAGTGTTTTTCTTAAAATGTCACTAAATCTATTCATTTAATTATTTAAAATCAATATTTACTTACATCAAAAAATTTTATTTCTAAGCAAAAGATAAAATAAAAATAAATTAGTATCCATTTGAACTGCCAATTATACTATGCTTAAAAAAGTATCTTACATCGCCAGTATACTATGCTTAAACAATTTTCATTCTGTAACGATGTTCCTATAAACACAGATTATATATATTGTAGAAAAAAAAATCATAAAACATACAGAATTTAAAGATTCTTAAAATAATAAATCCTAACTATTAAATTTGGGTGGAAAAGGTAAAATAAAAGATTCACTATAATATTTTTTAGCAGATGGAGTTAAGTAGGTGAATAACCTTTTTACAATTTTAGTTAGAAATTTAATTTTAAAAAATTAATTGAATAAGATGAGTGATTTGTAAATAAAAACTCTCAGTTGAGTGACTTTATAAGTAAAAAAATTATAGTTGAGTGACTTTTAAATTAAAAATCTAAGTTGAGTAATTTTTGAAGAAAGGAACTCATAGTTGAGTGACTTTCTGAGAAAAAAATTCATAGTTAAGTGATTTTTGAATTAAAAATCAAAGTTAAGTTATTTTTTGAGAATTTTTTTTTTAGTTGAGTGACCATATTTACCTCTTTCGTTTCATATTATTTAACTCACGTTATTCTGACATTTGACTTGACACAATAATAAAAAATAAAGAAGACTTTTTGTGGTCCTCAATCAAATTATATAAATGTATCGAAATATTTTTTAATCTTATAATTTGAACTTCTAAGCATGTTATATGAAGAGTTAAAATTAAAGATTTGAAGAAAAAAAAGAGGTTACTCTTGTTTTAAAAAATAAATAAAAAGAAAGATCATTTTTTAAACGAAGGAATTACCCCTATATTTTATTTTATATATCTATTTAATATTAAGGATAGAAAAAAAATATTTCCTCTCATCTATTTTACTTGTCATTTTTGTCATATACGTCCTCTAAGAAAAATATTAACTATAAGATAATTTGACTCTAAAATTTAACTTCTTAAAAGGAATAATATGCCTAGTAAATAAGTAGAGAAGCAAATCAAATAAAAAGAGCTTAAAGTTAACCAAGAAAATGCGATTAAAGAATAATACTAAATTAATGATAAATTATTGTGATCTTATATATATACTCATGTTATGAATTAAAAACTAAATGAAGTTTCTAGTTTAATTTTTATTTTTATTAGTTAAAGTAGCTTTAAAAAGAAAACAAATAAGAAATGAATTTTTTTAATAATATTTTATGAGGAATGAATATGTTTAAAAAGAAATAATACTAATATATTTATTAGAAAAAGAGCATTTTCTAGTTCTTTAAGTAATAGTAGTGATATTTTAAAACTAACCTATTAGAGAGCCTTTTTTTTTCCAATGTCATATTGTTTAAGATAACTTTTGACGCATTTTCATGTTGAATAATTTTTAACTTATTTTAAACTATAAAAAAATATTTTAATAATTCACTTAGATATGATTTAGAAGGACTTAGAAGGAGTAATTAAAAAGTTGTCACACTATATCCATCGCAGAGAGCTAATAAAAAAGAAAAAAGAAAAAGATGATTTTTGTTTTTTAACAGTTTAATTTTTATTTGTCATTTAATTAAAAGACATAATACATATATATGTCGTTTGATTTGACTTTATTTTATAATTATATTCTCCAATTTTGTGTGTGCACAAGTAGATAAATAAACTTGTATGAAGTTGAAATAGTTGACACATGAGTCCTACATTGACATAATACACACCGGACACCAAGTAAGATTCAAATTGTCGTGTGTGATGTCACGTAGGACGTGTGTGTCTATTTGTTCAACTTTATACACGTTTAAGTGTTTATTTGTGCATACTTAAAAGTTAGAGAATTGTATATTGAAATCAAGTTAAATGACATATTTATATATTGTGCCTAATTTTAAAATATGTTTTATTGAACAAATGACCTATTTAAAATCGTCCTATCTCTATTAGGGGTTTGTATCGATAGGTGCGGTTCGATTTTAAGTATTATCAATTCGGATTATCGGTTTTCAATTTTAAATGTGTTAAATCGATAATCAAATCAATAAGATATTTTTTATCGGTTTTTGGTATTTAACGGTTCGGTTTTCGATTTAACCAATAAAAAAAATGCTTTCAAAATAAATATTTGACTTGTTCAATAATTTGACGCGATACATGCATACATTGAAACAAGCAAACTAGACTAAATTGCAACAATAAAGACGAAAGTAATACTAAAACCTAAAGGATAAATACTGATGTTAGAGTTAATTAGTGTTAATTGTGTAGGGTCCATATAGTTATAGTCTAATATGGTGATTATATTAATATTTTATTTGATATTTAAGTATGACAAAAAATAAATCTAGTAAATTATTATATTGTTAATGGGTATTATCGGTTAATTCAATAGAGTAGTCTTTGTGGTTGAGTAATTTAGGCCTTTCAAAATCAAATAAGCAGTTTAACAAATTCATGAGCATTCCAAGAGAATTGTTTTCTCCATATATATATAATGGAAGAGAATGAAGTCTAGTATGAACTTCCAGTCTGGAAAACAGAGGAAACTTAGGTACACATTTAAAGTGGACGCTGAGTTCTTCAAGTTTCGAAAACCTCCTCCAGAACCTTGGATTCATATTATCCAACAATATATGGCAAGTGTGAAAAGTCTTCATGTTCTCTAGCATACTTGTTGAACATTCTTCAAAACTTCCTTCGTCATTAATGTCTTCCCATACCACCCAAAAACAGTCTATATTCACATGCCTTAGCTTCGTCATTTCCCATAAAGTAGCAGTCCTTAGTCAGCAATCACATTGTTGTAGCCCATGTATCAGGCAATTGCACATCCATCAAATGCAATGCTCGAACCGATCTTAATTTAACTACTAAATGTAAAGGATTTGAATATCGGTTATTCCATGTATTGAGTTTTGGATGACCAATGAACTCCAGAGAGTTTGTTTCCTTGATATCGGGCATTGGAATTTTATCCAGTTGGTAGTCGGAATGATCTAATTGTTTAATAAGATCATCATGAATATAAATGCATAACCATGATTCCATGGAATGCAAGACCTGTATAGAATTGTCTTCTGTTAATTAGTTTTCTCAAGCAGAACTCACGCACTACATACATCATGAAGTGAACAGTATTCTACATCATGATTAATTCTCATCCCAGAGACCATTACAAGGCTTCTATTAAGCAAATCTCTCAAGCAATTACGAGATGCTTCCTCCATGTTCGCTGTTTCAGCATTCAATAATACACCAAGGATTATTTCAGAGCGAATTATACATCAAGGACGAGAGGCGGACTCGTGTTTAAGAAAGGAAGTGCACGTGCACCTGTTAGCTTTGAAAAAAATTATGTATATATACATGTATACAAATAAATAAGGATCATAACCAATTGTGCACCCATAAATACGTTAGTTGAGTTGGTGCATTGGTCCAAACACTGATCACTGCACTGCTTCACAAGCAAAGTGTATTAAGTTCGATTCTTGACTGTTGCGTTTTCTTGTTGTTATTTTTTCCAAATTTGAACTAGAAACCTCAAAGTGTACGCTCAAAAGTCATGGTCATCCAACCATACATTTGAACTATATTACACATTTATATTTATTTCAATACCTTCAATTTTATACTTGTTCGAAAAAACATTTTTCCAAGATGTTCCAGTGATGCTTCGACTAACCCACATCGGCCTCTAGTGTCCCATTCCGTTTTTAAATCCTAGGTCTGCCTCTGTTAAGGGCCAAGTAAATCAACTCCCCAATATATTTAGGACCATTTTGATCATTTTCTCTATAAAGTTAGCAAGATGATTTTCAGAGGAGGAGGCAGACACAGCATTATAAGTAGCACTTTCACATAAGTAAGCACATTCACAAATTTATCCTTACAGCAGCATTATAAGACTTGGTTTGTAAGCAAGAATTTAAAATAATAGTCAACTTAAGATAAATGTTTGAAAATGAAACATGGAATGAGTCATAAATTATTTTAAACTGTGAAAACAGTTTCTGCTGCTCCAAAAGCATTTATATATTTTCTCTCAAAAGCATAACCAAACATCTCACATTTTGAAATAAAGCAGTTTTGACCTCTCAAAAACATCCAAATTGAAATGGCAATCTCAGCGTCCTAATAAGAAAAACAGATAATAATGTGACAATACAGAAGTAAAAACAACTTTGAATTGCTTTTAATTGAATACATTTAGTTTTGTTGTACAGCTAGACTCGAACAAGGAGACTGTCACATCCTGTGTTTTCTTCAATGTCTCTTTTGATATTCATAGCTAAAACCCTTACAGACTCCATGCAGTTTGACAGTTGAATAAGTTTAAGTGTTGGAATATCCGCAAAGCTAGGAGGAATCTCCTTGATGTAACCTCCTCTTATAACCAACTTCTCAAGCACAGGAAAGGATTCCTCTGAAGCTTTCCATTCATCTATATGCCAAAAAAATAATGTCAAGTATTTGAGTGCAGGGAACTCCACATTTGTGACATCCCAACAATATGATCTCATAGAAGGAAATCCCATTTGTAATTTGAGACTCTCAAGCTTCTTCAATCTTGCAATGTTCAAAACCATTTCTTCCGTCAACAAACAGCCGTCAAGGTCCAAATGCCTAAGATTTGAAGGGAACACAAAATACCTCTCCCATCCAACTGAAGTAGAGAATTTCATAAAAGAAAACTCCAGAGAAAGAGAATGAATGCAAGTATGAACTTCTGGTATCGGAAACAAAGGAAACTTAGGTTCATCATTAACCTGGAGGCCGAGTTCTTCAAGATTCGGAAACCTCCACCACAACCTTGCATTTATATTATCCAACCGTATATTGCAAGTGCGAAAACTCTTCATGTTCTCTAGCATACTTGTTTCAAAACCTCCTTTGTCATTAATGTCTTCCCATACCACCGGAAAATTGTATATATTCACATGCCTTAGCTTCTTCATTTCCCATAAAGTAGCAGCCTTTAGGTGTAACTTTTTATATACCTTGAGCTGTAGAGTTTGGAGATGGTGTAGGTGTGATATCCACTCCAATTCAAATTGTCTGACATAAAGTCCTAGGTACCTCAACTCAGTTAGCGATTGAATTGCAGTAGCCCATGAATTTGGCAACGCGACATCCAGCAAATGCAACGCCCGAACAAATCTTAATTTAACAACTAAATCTAAAGGATTCCAATATCCGTTATTCCATGTGTTGAGGTTTGGATGAGCAATGAACTCCAAGGAATTTGTTTCCTTGAAATCGAGCATTGCAATCTTATCCAGCTGGTAGTCGGGATGATCTAATTGTTTAACAAGATCATCATGAATATAAATGCATAACCGTGATTCGGTGGAATGCAAATGTTGATAAGGATTATATGGCACTGTGAGCTGCATACACTTGTCTTCTGTGAGTTTTCTCAAGCAGAACTCACGCACTACATCATGAAGTGTGCAGTATTCTACATCACGATTAATTCTCATTCCAGAGACCATTATTAGGTTTCTGTTAAGCAAATCACTCAAGCAATTTCGAGATGCTTCCTCCATGTTCTCTGTTTCAGAATTCAATACAAACTCTTCAGCCATCCACAACTTCAGCAGATCGTCCACTGGAATCTTATGGTTCTCTGGAAACAATCCCATGTAAAGAAGGCAAGGCTTTAAGTGGTCTTCTAAATGGTCATAACTTGATTGTACTACCTTCATACTCTGCTCTCCTAATGCAAGAGAGCTTAAGTCATTGGCAAGCTCGACCCACAAGGACGCCTCCCTATCCATTTTTGCAATAATTCCAGCAATCAGAACAACCACAAGAGGCAATCCCTTACAGTGTAGGGCAACTTGCAGCCCTGCTTCCAGTAGATCCGGGGGACAACTCTCTCCTCGAAATACCTTCATCTCCAATAATTCCCAACTCTTTTCGGACGTTAGAAAGCTCAGAGAATAAGGATCACTGTGGTGCTGAAGATGCTTAGCCACTTGTTCAATTCGTGTTGTGACCATTACTCTGCTTCCACATTCACCTTGAGGGAAACATATTCCCAAATCTTCCCATGCCTCGACATCCCAAATGTCATCTAATACGATGAGGTATCTCTTGCCTATTAGAACCTTGCGCAACATATCAGCTACGTCATCATTCTCCTTGATTTTGCACTCTTTATTTATAGCTTGTTTAAAAATCTCAACCAATAACGTCCTCCTATTATATGCTTGCGACACAGCACACCATGCTTTAACATCAAAGTAATTAACAATAGAGGGATTGTTGTACACCTTCCTTGCCAAAGTTGTTTTACCAAGTCCGGGCATTCCATAGATGGAGATAACATCCCGCTCCTTTGTTCCTCGCATCAATTTCTTCATTATAATTTCTGCATCTTTCTCAAAGCCGACAACTTGATCATCATCGTAGATTGATGTAGTACTAGGTTTGTTTGAAGGCTCTCCAGAAGAAAGAGTTCCTTTTCCACAAGTCTCAACAACATCCATGGCTTGAGTTAATTGTTTTGTCACCTTTTTCATTCATAAAAGAAATGAAAACAAAATTATTTCATAATTTAGAGAAGGAAGTAGAAAAACCAAAACCAAAACATCATTATAGTAATGTAATGTAACATACTGTTGGGTCTATGTAGATTATGTCGTAGTGAGTTTGAATCTCCTTAAAGAATATGCACCTTCGTTTAAGAAAAACTACCTAACTACACATACATCACTATTATATATATTTTATTTACCTCTAGTTTAAAACAATTACAAATATTACCATTTTTAATATTTGTACCATGTATTTTAAAAGATTTAATGAGATATACATATTCCTTAAATATGGTATTAAATAATTATCTTAAATTTAAACTCCTTAATTAATGGTCCATTAACAAGTCAATTTTTTAATGGCAACTTTCACATATAGCAAATAAAAAATTCATATTTGTATGTTATAGCAAAGTTTGCATAATTGCGCTCCATAGCAAACATATAACTGTATTCACTATACATATACAATTGTATGATTCTCTGGCCTAATTGTATAATTCGTTGGCATCGCTATACAAGTATACATATACAATTGTATAATTCGTTGGCCTAAATTGTATAATTCGTTGCAATTGTATAATTCGCTGGCCTATTTCACTGCAATTGTATAATTCGCAATTGTATAATTCGCTGGCCTATTTCGCTGCAATAGTTGTATAAAATTTGATTTGTATACAATTGAATCAAAGTAAAATGTTTGTATATTGTATAATTATAAGTGTATAGGAAGAAGATATATGTTTTCTCTCACTTTATACAAAAATAGAAACACAATTTATACACTTCTATTGTATAAAGCGAGAGAAAATTGTATTTCACTGCAATTGTATAATTCGCTGGCCTTTTTCGCTGCAATATTTGTATAAAATTTGCATTTGTATACAATTGAATCGAAGTAAAATATTTGTAAATTGTATAATTAAGTGAATTTCAATCATTATGCTGCAAAATTTGTATGGAGACTATGTTGTTACCCAGTACAAAATTTAAGAACCAAAATCTCTGCGTTCATCCGTTCTGCATCGACTGTATAACAACATACATTTCCGTCAAGCTTATTGACAATGTCGTCGAAATTCCTTGTCCGTTTTTGAATTGTAACCAATTTTTGGACCCAATCGGTTGCCGGAATATTGTGGATTCCGATATGTTTGATAAATGGTCTGAAAAGTTGTGTAAGTACTCTGTTTTAGGATTGACGCGGTGTTACTGCCCTAATCTGAACTGCTCTGCTTTAATTTTGGATGAATGTGGTGGCGTTGCGACGGGATCAAAGTGCCCAAATTGCAAGAGATTATTTTGCATCCAGTGCAAGATTCCATGGCATGCTGGATTTCAATGCGAGGAGAGTGGGGCATTGAGAGATGAAGATGACGTCGCTTTTGGTAAGCTTGTTGAGGGTGAAAAATGGCAGAGGTGTCCTAAGTGTCGCTCTTTTGTTCAACTTAGTGAAGGTTGTCGTCATATTACTTGCAAGTTAGTTATATTGACAAACGTTTGCTATGGGACACAATTAAATCAAACAGTAGCTACTCCATTTATTTTAGACTATAAGTTTGCTATTATATACAATTATCCTTTTTTTTAAAGCTCAAATCTGTCGTTTCCCCATCCCACCCCCACGTCACCCGCCGCTTCATTCTTCATCTTCTCCCTTTTTCTTTTTGAGTTAATAACTTTCATGGTAACTCAACTATCAATTATTTTCACAGAAAGTCACTCAACTTTCATTTTCAACTCAAAAGTCACGCAACTATGATTTCTTTGCACAGAAAGTCACTCAGCTTTCATTTTCAACTCAAAAGTCACTCAACTATGACTTCTTTACACAGAAAGTCACTCAACCTATTTAATAGTTTTTCATTAAAATAAAGGGACATGAAATTTTATTTATTAACCAACATTTTAAGAATTCGATATATATATACATTTAAACCATTTAATGACCCGCCCATTTAATCTAACCCGCTAAAAATATAATATTAAACATTTTATTTTACCATTAATTCCCTAAATCATTTTCCATTGAACATTGAACATTTTATTTTACCATTAATCCTCTAAAAGAATGTGGGAGACAAGAGAGAATGATTTAAGGAATTAATGGTAAAATAAAATGTTCAATATTATATTTTTAGCGGGTGGGGTTAAATGGAGCGGGTCATTAAATGGGTATATATTTGATTCTTAAAATTTTGGTTAATAAAATTAAAATTCTATGTCACTAAATTTTAATGAAAAAAATAATTAAATAGATTGAGTGACTTTCTGTGCAAAAAAACCCATAGTTGAGTGACTTTTGAGTTGAAAATGAAAGTTGAGTGACTTTCTGTACAAAAAAAGTTATAACTATGTGACTTTTGAGTTGAAATGAAAGTTGAGTGACTTTCTGTGAAAATAATTAATAATTGAGTGACCATCAAAGTTATTAACTCTTTTCTTTTTTCATCCTCTCAATACATGTTTGCATGTTTAAATCATCATTATACATATAGGTTTATTTCTATTATTTTATTATTCTCTGTATGATCTTGATTTTTTTATTTTGTTTTTATCATTTTATTTTCAACTAAAATTTACACCAACATAAGAGCTTTGAAGCTAAAATTTTAAAATTCTATATATCGCAAAATGTGAATTATTTCAAATGTATAATATATCAAAAGACTTGAAATATCTATAGGAGTTCATATTTAAAGTTTGAAATTGTTTAAGAGAGAAGCTTTGAGTTGATCCAGATTGAAAAAAAAAACAGATCATTGTAGAAAGATGAAATGTTTATATTATTATCTGATTAAAAGACATTACTTAATAATGATGTCAATAAAATAGAGTAAAATGTATGAAAAATAAAAAAAAAATAGAAATCTGACCTTGGGTTATTAAGAGCAGGGAACAGGACACTAATATTGCTTAATTTGATGCTTTTGAGTTTAGAGAAATGGGAACTGAGAGAGACTATAGAGACTAATATTGCTTAATTAAGTTTAGGTCTGAACAAAATTTAAAACTACAAATAAACAGCTGGATCTACGTTGTACCCCCACATTTTTTCGATCTGAAAAAGATTTTGTTTATGTTAGCGGTCAAATATCTCAAACCGTCATTCAATTATGAGTAATTATGCTATAACGTTATTCAATTTTATTTTCTATTTATAAAGTTATTTGATTTCTCTATTATAAAATCACCTAACTTAACCTTATTCTTATAAAATTACTCGACCAACTTTTTCATTAAAAATATATTAACATGATAAAATATTTTAAATTTTTGTCATATAATATAAATATGAATTCCACTCCTAAAATTAAGATCACTGCACACTAAGAAAGTTGCATGAATTTAATTAGGAATAATTGTACAGAATAGCAAACTAATAATTTAAAATAAATGGAGTAACTACTGTTTGATTTAATTTTGCCCATAGCAAACGTTTGTCAGTCGTCTTTCTCCCTAAACTCTCGCTCGCCACTCTCCTCTGCTCGCGTCTCTCGTATAGAACAGAAGTGTATAAATTGTGTTTGTTTTGTATAAAGTGAGAGAAAATTATATATACACATGCAAAAACATATATCTTCGTGATATACACTTAATTATACAATATACAAATATTTTACTTCGATTCAATTGTATACAAATGCAAATTTTATACAGATATTGAACGAAATAGGCAAGTGAATTATACAATTGCGAATAATATAATTGCAACGAAATATAATTTTATCTCGCTTTATACAACGGAGTGTATAAATTGTGTTTCCATTTTGTATAAAGCGAGAGAAAATTGTATATATAAATGCAAAAACATATATCTTCTTCCTATACACTTATAATTATACAATATACAAACATTTTACTTCGATTCAATTGTATGCAAATACAAATTTTATACAGATATTGCAGCGAAATAGGCCAACGAATTATACAATTGTGAATTATACAATTGCAGCGAAATAATCAGCGAATTATACAATTGTAGCGAAATAGGTCAGCAAATCATACAATTGTATATGTATAGCAAATTATACATTTATATGTTTGTTATGGAGCGCAATTATGCAGACTTTGATATAGCATACAAATATGATTTTTTTGTTTACTATATGTGAAAGTTGCTCTAATTAATTATTCTTTTAAAAAAAATAATCAAGTTCATATACACAACCACATACTTTTAATGCCTACTTTTAATTATAATCGATCTTTGATTGAAGGTCAATTTATTTGACACCAAAAAATGTAAATGTAATTTTGATTGAAGGTTGATTTATTGAATATCAAAAACCAAAAAATGTAAATCGATCTTTGGAGGTTAATTTATCATTTTTTTTCCACACAAATTAAATAAATTTCATAGTTTTAAAAAAAGGAAAAATGCACAAGTACCCCCTCAACCTATGCCCGAAATCCTAGAGACACACTTATACTATACTAAGGTCCTATTACCCCTTGAACTTATTTTATAAGTAATTTTCTACCCCTTTTAGGCCTACGTGGCACTAGCTTGAAAAAAAAAAATCAACCAGCGTTGGACCCACAAGATAGTGCCACATAGGCTAAAAAAGGTAAAAAATTATTAATAAAATAAGTTCAGGGGATAATAGGACCTTAGTATAGTAAAAGTGTGTCTCTGATATTTCAGGCATAGATTGAGGGGATACTTGTGCATTATCCATTAAAAAAATAGAAAACTAAAATAGTAAGTTTCAAAATATTGCTTTATTGTTAAAAATTGTTAGTTAAAAATACAAAAACAAACGTAAGTTTCTAAATATTGTTATATTGTTTGATATGGTAAGTTACTAAATATTAGTTTTTCGAAGTTAATACCAATTGACTTTTCTGTTATGTAATTGTACTTTTTTTAAATTAGCTCAAAAAACTATAGTATTTGATAATTAGCTAATGATTTATTTAAACTGATAATTATATTAACTACACGGATTCCACCAGTAAGTTTCTAAATATTTATTTTCCTAATTTGTTACCAATTGGGTTTCCTATCAAGCCAAGAATGACTAACTATAAATATACTTGATTTTTATAATTGTTCCCATAAACTTACTTTCAACCTTATTACTTTTTGTTGTATAAAATATTATACCTCTCAACCCCCATATATACTCTCTTCCATCTTTCAAATATACAAGAAAGAGTGATGGAGTTTGAAGAAGAAGGGTATCGATTTCATCCCACTGATTCAGAGTTACTCACATACCTTATTAGATTTATCGCTGAAAAAGATTTGTGTGACAATGGTTTTATTATCGAGTGTGATGTGTATAACCAACAACCATGGGTAACTTATGGCTATGGCCGCCATTGCGGAGGATAAGACGATGGGGATACTAATAATTTTCGTTACTTTATTTCCCCGAGGGCATAAGAAGAGTGATAAAAGATTTTGCAGACTTGTGGGTAACGGTCTTGGGACTTGGAAACAACGAGATAAGGGGAAATGGATTAGGAGTAAACAGAGCAAGCCTTTGAATATGGGACTCAAGAAGAGTCTCGATTATGATACTAACATGTGTTGTCCCCATAATGGAAAGTGGCTCATGAAGGAATATGTTTTTTGCGAAGCTATTCTTAAAAAGTTAAAAATCTCTAATTATAGAGATTATTGTATTTGTGCTATAAAAACGAAAAATTCTGCTAATCCTTCTCCAAGTAGTAATGCGAGTACAGTTGATGTGGATGAACACAAATTGGATAGACGTGAATTCAGGGGAAAATTCTGTTGAGCCGCGGATGGATTATGCAATCACTTCTATCAATATTGTTGAACCAGTGATGCAAATTCAGGAGTCTTCATCATATGAAGAGAAGATCAATGCTCTATTAATAGAATATATTGTTGATCCTGAACTAACGCAAATGAGGAATGAGGATGTTATTTGTAAGTTTTGATGATGTGACAAACTCAGGGACCTTGTAAAGGTACCAGGCTCCATACATGAACAAGCCGTTGACTGCAAGTTGGAGAAAGTACAAAAAGTTGGTGCACAGTTTCCAACAGTGGCAGAAGTGGCAGACGCGGCAGAAACGTCAGAACTTTCCAACCAATGGCATGGGTTTAAGGAAAGTGACTTGTCTATACAATGTCATCTTTCCTTAAACTTTCTTTTTGGCTTTTGCAACTTGAAGAAGCACTTTCAAGAACATTTGCAGAGGTCATAGAAAATACAAAGAAAAGAATTATTCAAGAACAACCTAAAACTCAGAAGCATATTGTGTAGTTGTTTGAGAATACATTCGTGGGCTTTTACATTGTAAACTATTCCTATATCTATAAAGGAATCAGTGTGGTAGTGTTGAAACTTTAAGTTATCTAGAAGGGATAGCTTAGTGAGTAGAATAACTTCTACTTGGGCTCATCAAGCAATAGAGGTATTGCTTGAGTGTGAGATTAAAAACTTTTTCTCACTTTTGTGTAACTGGTTTTACTTTTGCTTGTGAAGATTAGTGAAACAGTTTTGAAAATCCTGTGTGACAGGTCGTGGTTTTACTCCCTTGAGCAAGGAGGTTTCCACGTAAAACTGCTGTGTTGTTAAATTGCATTTACTTTCTGTTCATACTTGTGTGTGTGTCAAGGGACCTGGTCCATTGACTGATAAGTGGACGCATAGATTCTAACAAGTGGTATCAGAGCGGGCACTTTCCATCTGGTTAACACCAAGAAAGTGACATCTACTTTAGGATGGCTGCTCTACTTAACCTTGAAGAAGGTCAGTCCTCAACTAGACCACCTCGTTTCAATGGACACTTCTATAGTTGGTGGAAAGTCAGAATGCATGATTTTCTTATGGCTGAAGACAGTGAGCTATGGGACATTGTATTAGATGGACCATTTATTCCAATGATTGAAGAGAAAGATGGAGAAACAACTAGGCTGGTTCCAAAACCTAGACCAAAATATGATGAAGCTGATAGGAAGAAGATAGAAAAAGGTTACAAGGCAAAGACACTTCTTGTCTGCGGGATAGGGCCAGATGAGTTCAATCGTGTCTCAGCTTGTGAGTCTGCAAAAGAGATCTGAGATTGCTTAAAGACTGCTCATGAGGGAACTGAACAAGTAAAAGAGTCAAAGATTGATATGCTCACTTTTTTGTATGAGAACTTCAAAATGAAAGAAGGTGAAACCATTCATGAGATGTTCACCAAATTGTCATCCATCACAAATGAATTGAGAAGCCTTGGAGAACCTATCAGTATGAGCAAGCAAGTTAGGAAAGTGCTTCGAATCCTTCCCAAATCTTGGGAAAGTAAGGTTGATGCTATTACTGAAGCAAAAGATTTGAAAGTTTTAACAATGGATGCTCTCATTGGAAATTTGAAGACTCATGAGATGAATCGAAATCATGACCAGTCAAAGAAGGAGGTGAAAAAGGATAAGTCCTTAATGCTGAAATACAAATCTGAAGAGGATGCTAGTGATGATGATATGGCTTATCTCATCAGTAGGTTTCAAAAAATCGTGAGAAAGAACAAAGGTTTTAAAAGGGGATCAAATGGTCCTCGAACTGCCACTCAAAATGACACATGTTACAAGTGCGGAAAAGCTGGACACTTTATGAGAGAATGTCAATTACTCAAGGCTGAAAATAAAAAATATCAAAAATCAAGAGGTGATAAAGAGAAGAGAAGGGACCTGGTACTCAACAAAAATGATAGGAAAGCTGCTGCTGATTATGTGGTCAAAAAGGCTCTTGCTGCATGGGGAGACTCTTCAAGTGACTCAGAAGATCCTGATGAACCAAATGATGTGTCAATGGTGGTGGTTCATGAAGAGGAAACCATTTTCAATGAGATGTTTGCTTTCATGGCCCATTCAGAAAATGAAGAAGAGGAGGACAAGGTAACTCTTCTTGATATGAAACATAACTTGAGTACTTACTCTCTTAAAAAACTGAGAACATTAGCAAATGTTATGATTGATTCAGTAATTGAGTTAACCTCTGAAAGAGACATTATGAATGCTGAACTTGACAGTTTAATTGAAAACAAAGATAAAATGGAAGATAAATTGGCTTCTCTGGAATCTGACAAGACTGAACTTAAAAAACAGTTATATCAGAAAATTGAAGAAGCTGAAGAGCAAAATGGAAGGTCAAATGGTTTACAAGTTGATATTGAAGAAAAACTGATTACCTCTGAGGAAAAACTTAGGTTGGCCTTGGAAAAGAACAACAACTTAGAAAAGGATATTGCCAAACTTAAGGAAGAACTTGAAAAATCTCTTAAGTGGACAAAATCTTCTAAGTTGCTGTCTAGTGTAACAAATCAAAGCAATTTTGATAAGAAGGGTCTATGAAGTTTAAATATTACTCCTCCCTTTAATCCTCACAGCAAGTATGTTTTTGTGTCTGACAATTTACTTTGTCTTCACTGTGGAAAAAATGGGCATTTAAAAGAAAAATGTACTGGCTGGAGAAAGTCTCATGAAAAACTCTCTAAGTACACGGAAAAGCAAGGAGTAACAAAAGAAAGACCTGTTCCCCCAAAACAAGTTTCAGCTAAAATGTTTTCAAAGAAAGGATCTGATTCTACTCCAAAATCTTTTGTCAAAAAGATTCAAAAACTACCCCATTGGACTATAAACAATCTAATCACTCCATTGTCAGCTTTCTGGGAACTCAAATTGAAATGGGTTCCCAAGCATAACAAGTGACTTGTGTTGCAGGTGAGTGAGAGGAGCAGCAGTCAATGTTGGTATATGGACAGCGGATGCTCTAAACATATGACTGGTAATATTAAAAATTTCCTCTCACTCAAGACACTTCAAGGTGGAGGTGTCTCTTTTGGTGATGGAAAGAAGGGTTACATTTTGGAAGTTGGTAAAGTGGGAAAATCTCTTGGAGAATCAATTGATAATGTGTATCATGTTGGTGGATTGAAGTACAGTCTTTTAAGTGTATCTCAAATTTGTGACAAGGGAAATGAAGTGAAGTTTACTTCTGAGAAGTGCACTGTGGTTAATCTAACCACAAAGAAAGTGATGCTTACTGCCTTCAGAAGTAAGAACATGTATGTGGCTAACTTAGAAACATCTCATGGAGATGATCTGACATGTCTTAGTGCTCAAAATGAAAGTGCTGATCTGTGGCATCGAAGACTTGGGCATGTGAGCTCATCTTTATTGAATAAACTGATTTCTAAGGACCTGGTCCTAGGTTTGCCAAAGTTAAAGTTCTGTGAAAACAAAATATGTGAAGCGTGTGTCAAAGAAAAACAAATCAGATCTTCCTTCAAGTCAAAAAAGCAGGTAACATCATCAAGAGTACTGGAGCTGTTACACATGGATTTATGTGGACCCTTGAAAGTTCAAAGTAGAAATGGCAAGAAATACATTCTGGTGATAGTTGATGATTACTCTAGATACACATGGACAAGATTCCTAAGATCAAAAGCTGAAACTCCTGAAGAATTGGTAGTGTTCTTCAAAATGATTCAAACAAAATTAAATCAAGTGATTGTTGGAATTAGATCTGATCATGGAACTGAGTTTGAAAACTTAAAACTTGATCAATTCTGCATGGAGAATGGTATTAGTCATAATTTTTCTGCTCCTAGAACTCCTCAACAAAATGGAGTAGTGGAAAGAAAAAACAGAACCCTGGTGAACATTGCTAGGACCATGATGATTGAATCAAATCTTCCTCAAAGTTTTTGGGCTGAAGCTGTCAACTCGGCATGTCATGTTACTAACAGGTGTCTAATAAGGTCTTTATTGAATAAGACTCCCTATGAGTTGCTCAACAACAGAAAACCTATGTTGAGTTATCTTAGGGCTTTTGGTTGCAAATGTTTTGTGCTGAACAATGGAAAAGATGATCTGGGAAAATTTGATCCTAGAAGTGATGAAGGAGTGTTCGTTGGATACTCTTCGTCAAGTAAAACATACAGAATTTTCAACAAAAGAACTCAATGTGTTGAAGAAAGTATTCATGTTGTGTTTGATGAAGATGGAAGTTTGAAAAGTGATGCATCAAATGATGAAGATGAGTTGATTAAGCTGTTCAATTCACAGAAAATTGAAGGAAATGAAGCTGGTGATCAGTTGAAAAATGACAATGATAATGATAATCATAGTCTATCAGAAAAGACTGATGAAGTTGAAAAGTGTGATGAGGAACCTGGTACTACTCTGAACTCCAGTCAGAATACCTCAAACTCTTCAGAAGATAATGAGATCCTTGAAGAAGAAGAACATGCTGATCAGCTGAACCAGTCGACTTTGAGACCAGGATGGAAACATAGTTCATCACATCCTCTTGATAATCTGATTTCTCCCTTGAATTCTGGAATTCACACTAGATCAAAAACAAGAAATCTAGTTGCATTCTCAGCATTCATATCATCTATTGAGCCAAAGAATGTGAAAGAAGCATTAGGTGATGCAGATTGGATTAATTCAATGCAAGAAGAACTTCATCAGTTTGAAAGAAGTAAGGTGTGGTACCTGGTTCCTCGACCAGTTGGCAGAACAGTGATAGGAACCAGATGGGTTTTCAGAAACAAGCTTGATGAAAATGGTGTAATTACCAGAAACAAATCAAGATTAGTTGTTCAAGGATACAATCAAGAAGAAGGAATAGATTATGATGAAACTTTTGCACCTGTTGCAAGGATGGAAGCCATCAGAATTTTAGTAGCTTTTTCAGCATTCATGGGTTTCAAGCTGTATCAAATGGATGTCAAAAGTGCGTTTCTAAATGGAGACCTGAAAGAGGAGGTGTTTGTTAAACAGCCTCCTGGGTTTGAAGATGCTGAGTTTCCAAATCATGTGTTCAGATTGAATAAGGCTCTGTATGGTTTGAAACAAGCCCCTAGAGCTTGGTATGAAAGGTTGTCAAAGTTTCTGTTGAAAAATGGATTCAGAAGAGGAAAAATTGACAATACCTTGTTCTTATTAAAAAGAGAACAGGAACTGCTTATTATTCAGGTATATGTGGATGACATAATTTTTGGAGCTACATCAGAGCATCTGTGTGAAGAATTTTCATCATTAATGGGAAGGGAATTTGAGATGAGCATGATGGGTGAATTAACGTTTTTTCTGGGATTACAAATCAAGCAATCATCGAATGGAATCTCAATCAGTCAGGAGAAGTACATTAAGGAGCTGTTGAAGAAATTCAATATGTTTGATTCAAAACCTATTGATACTCCTATGGGAACAAACTCCAAGCTTATATCAGATGAATCTGATTCTCTTGTAAATCAAACCATGTATAGGGGAATCATTGGGTCATTGTTGTATCTGACTGCCAGCAGACCTGACATTGTATACAGTGTTGGAATGTGTGCTAGATTCCAAGCATGTCCTCGTGATTCACATTTGAAGGCTGCAAAACGTATTCTAAGATACTTGAAGAAAACAGGGGACCTGGTCCTCTTTTATCCTGCAGGTGACACTTTTGATCTTGTCGGTTTTGCAGATGCTGATTTTGCTGGGTATCAAGTTGACAGGAAGAGTACTTCTGGATTGGCTCATTTCCTTGGATCTTCACTCATTTCTTGGGGAACTAAGAAACAGAAATTCTATAGCTCTCTCAACAGCTGAAGCAGAATATGTAGCAGCAGCTGCATGTTGTTCACAATTGTTATGGATCAAACAACATTTGGAGGATTTTGGTGTAATCATCAAAGCTATTCCTCTTATGTGTGACAATACTAGTGCAGTTAGTATGGGAAAGAATCCAGTTCAACACAAGAGAACTAAGCACATTGATATGAGGCATCATTTTCTGAGAGACAATGTTGAAAAGGGGAATATTGTACTTACGTATTGTCCAACAGAGGAACAAATTGCAGATATCTTTACTAAGGCTCTCAGCAAAGATCAATTTGAAAGAAATAGGTTGAAGTTGGGCATGATGTTCTCTACCTGATTTTCAGAAATTCAATAGTTGAATTCTTTTGATGGCTAAACTTGCAGTACAGGTATCCTTTGTGTCAATAATATATTATCTGGACTAGATCATTTTTGTACCTATTGTAGGTATACATTCAGGAAGGACTAGCTAAGCAAGGACATGGCTAGAACAGTTGAGGAATGATAATAAAGATGTATTATGGGACCTGGTCCCAGTCAAGGTTAGCATTCTCTACATTAATTTTAAACTGAAAAAATATGACTGTTGATCAAGCCACGTGTCAGTCATCGGTCATTCTGACCGTTAGTCCCATCGCTTATTGTTCAAGTGACACGTCAAATCAAGGGACCTGGCACCGTTTCGTTTCTTTTAAAACCCTCCTCTTTCTCACTTAAATTCTTAAATGTGTCTTTCAATATTCCTTCACTAAAAGAACGAAAAAAGAAGAGAAAAGTCGAAATCTGGTTTCATTTCATCTTCTGTGTCTTCGAAAAAACTGCTATTCTTCTTTCTTCTGTTTAAAATGTCTACTCCTTCATCCGCCTCTAAGCAAATGCTTACTGCTCACAGTGAAATTGAACCCATTGCCTTCTATTCTCCTTCAGCAGAAAGGTCTAGGTCCAATGTTCCTTCAGGGTCTCTCCAAGATATTCCTGACAATCCTTTTCACTCTATAGATCTGAACAGCTCTAGTGTTCCTACTGGACCTGGTCCTCATCACGAAATGCTGCCAGATGCTTTGTTTGAAGAAGACCTGCCAAGAAATAAATCTTCTGAGTCAAACATTCTCGCCGCCAGTGAAGAGCTGGTGATTGAAAGTCTTGCCATGATGAGAGAAGAGGTCAGGGTCGAACAAAATGAATCTTTTCAAGGCGAAGAGGTTAGAGAAACTCAACCCATTTTTGATAAAACTCCTGATTTTGGGAGGTATCCATCTTCAAACTCCTCTGAGTCTGAAGGTGAGGATGAATATGTCAAATGGAAGGTTGAGAAGAGGGGTGATAGTGTGTCAAGAAAGGGAAAAGAAAAGGTAGTAGAAGAGGTACCTAGAAGGAGACCTATTACTAGATCTGATGCAAAAAAGTTGCTGGCTGATGCCTTGAAGGCTAGTGCAAGTCAAGCAAAATCAGGAGTGCTAGAACATTCAAAGTGTCTACTTCAAATGCCTAAATCTGGAGTCATAGAGGTGTCTGCTGAAGAGACTGAAAGAAGACAAGAAGAAAAGGTCAGAAAAACAAAGTCAAGAGAATGTAAAAGGTGGAGAAGATAGAATCCACAGGGAAGAGTTCTATAGGAAAAAGGAAAAGATCAGAGAGGGATCTGGTACCCAAAAGAAAGAAAGTAGTGAAAGGAGGTCAACAAACAAGAAACTGTTGACAACTTGAAAAAACAGGCTGTGTGGCTGGGAGAGTTTTGACATTGGAATAATCAACCTACCTGGAATGGACTCTCTACATGATATGGTGGAATCCAGTCATAGGATGCATCTCAACTCAACAAAAAGTCTCCTATTTTCATGAAGAGAAGTGCGTGAATTTTTACAATATTCAATTCAAAGAAGATGGAGTGTCCATACCAGAGTGAATGATATTGCAGTGCAACTAAATGAGGTTTTGTTGGAAAAATTCTTAAGGTGCCTCGAGAGGTACCAGTCTGTTATTGGGAAAATTGTTCTATGCTGTTTGTGGCATTGGTTCAAAGCTTCCCACAACTAAGTGTGCAGGAATCTTTAAGAAGGTGATGAAAAGTGAGTATCAGTTGGTGTTCGAGTTTGTAAACAAAACTCTGCTTCCTCGAACTGAAAAGA
>CM040623.1:79730161-79741869 GCA_022817965.1 Solanum lycopersicoides
GGACCTCAGACTACTTCTAAGCTGATTTATATGTGATGGAAGTTGTTTGGTGCAATCTTGAACTCTGAATCTCCAGGGCTCATGCTTGAACAACATGTAACAAGACTGGTCGTTGAAATGAAAATGGAATACATGGATGGATAGGATAACTTTCTTACTGAAGTATTCAAAATACTTTTAACCATTCTGTTGAGCGTTGGTAAGGTTGGTACTGGTGAACAAGGCTCTTTTCAGAGAATACTCTGGTTGAAGTGTGAGTGCATTGAAGGGAGGAAATCCCAAGAGCAGATGGCTCAACTATAGAAGACCGATAACATCTTCCCGCGATGCATAAATACCGCAAGGTATGAAATCTTCTTGTGATGTATAAATTTCAGCGAGGTACGAATATCTTCTCGCAGTGTCATCGTTGGTAACCAACGAAGATGATGCTTCCATTGAGCAACAAGCGATCTTCTGGGTGCTTTCTAGATAATCATATCGTCTCAATTGAAAATAACGATAAAATAATTTCTTTCAGATAGTGTATGTCCTGATCGACAATAAATAAATGACCCCTCCGGGTAGTGTAGTGTCTTGACGACAATAAACTAAATGAGCCCTCCGGGTAGTGTATTGTCTTGATCGACAATAAAATAAATGACCCCTCCGGGTAGTGTATTGTCTTGATCGACAATAAAATAAATAACCCCTCCGGATAGTGCATTGTCTTAATCGACAATAAAATAAATGACCCTACGGGTAGTGTATTGTCTTGATCGACAATAAAATAAATGACCCCTCCGGGTAGTGTATTGTCTTGAGACAATAAAATAAATAACCCTCCGGATAGTGCATTGTCTTGATCGACAATAAAATAAATGACCCCTCCGGTAATTGTCTTGATCGACAATAAAATAAATGACCCCTCTGGGTAATTATCTTGATCGACAATAAATAAATGACCCCTCCGGGTAGTGTATTGTCTTGATCGACAATAAAATAAATGACCCCTTCGGGCAGTGTATAATATCATATCTGACATTATGATGCAACTGACGTCCTTTACGGAAATCATAAACTCTTCCTTGAGATTTCGTTTGATTCACCTTCGAATTCAGCTGTACGTTCTAAATAAACAAATCATATCCCCAAGACCCTATAAGCAATAAAATAATTCTTGCCTCTACAGGAACATCGTTAATTTGTGAGAGATTTCTCCTCTCTTGACTCCTCCATATTCATTGACCAGAGGAATTTGCTGATTTCTGAGCAATATTATAAGTCTATTATGCGATGGGAAGTATTCAAAGCCAATCTAGACTTGTTGATAAACCTATGTTCGAAATTTTGAGTCCATCCTCAAAATTTCTGTCCCAGTCAACGGTATCGGCTTATCTTTCAACTATCGCTAAGCAAATCGTGGAATTTTGAGATCCTCTCAAAAATTCTATCCCAGTTGCAAATATCAAAATATCTTCAGTCTTGACTTGTTGAGGATTCAGAGATATCATTGCTTGTTTTTTGCATGGCAAACTCTGGTGATCTTTGCAACAAGCAAGCTAGCTCAATAATTATCCAACTGTAACGAGGTGGATGTCTCGATAATATTCCAACTGTAACGAGGTGGATGGCTCGATAATATTCCAACTGTAACGAGGTGGATGCTCGATAATATTCCAACTGTAACGAGGTGGATGCTCGATAATATTCCAACTGTAACGAGGTGGATGCTCGATAATATTCCAACTGTAACGAGGTGGATGCTCGATAATATTCCAACTGTAACGAGGTGGATGGCTCGAAAATATTCCAACTGTAACGAGGTGGATGCTCGATAATATTCCAACTGTAACGAGGTGGATGCTCGATAATATTTCAACTGTAACGAGGTGGATGGATCGATATATTCCAACTGTAACGAGGTGGATGCTCGATAATATTCCAACTGTAACGAGGTGGATGCTCGATAATATCCAACTGTAACGATGTGAGGCTCGATAATATTCCAACTGTAACGAGGTGGAGGCTCGATAATATTCCAACTGTAACGAGGTGGATGCTCGATAATATTCCAACTGTAACGAGGTGGTGCTCGATAATATCCCAACTGTAACGAGATGGAGACTCGATAATATTCCAACTGTAACGAGGTGGGCTCGATAATATTCCAACTGTAACGAGGTGGATGCTCGATAATATTCCAACTGTAACGAGGTGGATGCTCGATAATATTCCAACTGTAACGAGGTGGATGCTCGATAATATTCCAATATAATTCAAGAATAAGAACCTAAAATGGAAAAACAAATATATGAACCACTTATGGGGTGGATCGCCCAACAAAACTATATGTTAAAGTCTTTGATTGGCCAATCAAAACACATAATCCACTTATGGGGTGGATACCCAACAAAGTAGGAATTTTGACTGTGACATCGTTAAGAAACATGTATGCCTAAATTGCTACACGACAAACGTACTAAAACCTAAATTGACGTATATGCACGTCGCGATTATGATTCTCTCTTTAAAGACAGAATCATCGAGGTGAATAACTTAATTCATTCACATGAAGATTAAAGACACTTTTGCCTTTCATGACAAACTCAACAAACTTAAGTTTGTTGTTGACGTTTCCAATTGTTAACAAAGACTTGTAACAATTCGATAACTTTGACTATCAAGGAAATATTGCGGGTCACCAACATCTTTGTGATGTGATGAACTCGATGATTTTCCCTTGCAACACTTCTAAGTTAGTGTCACTTTTGATCATCTGTCGATTTCACATACGATACTGGCTTTACTCATACTATCACCTGCAAAGCTCGACACCAAACGTCAGTATTGACGATGAAGTAAAGAATAAAAGTAAAGATAAAGAACTAGATTAAGTTATTTGACTTATCGACATTAGGCTTTGATGAGTCTAATTATAACTTCGATCATGACTCGTGGCTAGTGATCACCCAACACTTTGTTTCTTACAACTTTGAAAGAATCTATTAGTGTTTGACCTCAATATTCCTGCAACACAAAAAGAAATGGTGTATAAATCATTTGAGGTAACGTAATAAAATGAAGAAAACTCGAGATGAAAAGTTTTCTAGTGATGTTGATGAGGCCACGAGAGGCATAAATGATGTCATTTTCCATGCTTCACAGTTTCGACATTGTCGTTTTGTGACTTCGTTGTTCCTGCATTCAAAGAAAAATTCTTAGTTTGAAAAAAAAAAAACTGATTTGTGTTGATCTTGTCTCCACGCTCCTTCATGCGGTTGGCTTACACGGTCGTCCTTCCTTAGTAAGACAGTGTTCATGGAATTTTCTGGGACCCTCTTCAAAAATTATGTCCCGATCTAACATATATTTAACTCTCGTAACTTGCTTTGTTTATTCTGAGGTTGCCCATTTGGGAATTTTGAGGTCCCTCCTCAAAAGTTTGTCCCGATTTGCCTCGATAGTATAAGACTTTTAACAACGGACATTGTTGTGTGGAATTTTTGAGATCATCTCAAAAATTTGTCCTAGTTGCACATTTCAACATGATTCTCCCTAAAATATTATCTTGGAATTTTGAGATTCACCCAAAAATCTACCAGTTGCATTTTGGTATTTCAGTGTTGACTTGTTGAAGAAGTCCATTTTCAAATGAATTTTTGATATCCTCTCAAAAATTCTGTCCCAGTTTCCATTATAAAGAGAAATGGAAATCTTGCTGGGAATATGACCGAGCCATTGTGGCGCCTACGTATCCCATTGAAGCAGGAATCAGGTCAAACATAGTTCCCCCCTCAAAGGTTAACCGAAAACAAGCTGGTATTCTCATTATTCTCAGTCATTTTTCTTCTTTCTTTCAATAAATTTTGATTGGGAAAGTAATCTTTGAAAACTTTAAATGTTCAACAACTAATCAACACAAATCAGTTTCAAGTACCTGACAAAGAAAAATAACTCAAACAACAAATGTGTTAGTTTGTGTAGGTAGTAGGTAATACAAGATATCACACAAAGCTGTAAGCACACAAAAGTCGCTTCATTTGAATAAAGACTAACCCACATAAAAAAAATGATTAGATAGACAGAAATTTGTCTCTCTGATTTTTAGCTTTGTGAGTCAAAAATATCGACCTGAGTCAGGACAAAGTCGATTGATTCTTCTGGTTTTTGATTGAAATGTAACTCTAATTCTTTGTAAGAGTTGAAAAGATAAAATTTCTCAGAATGGGGACCGAACCTTGAAAGGCTGCCTACGTATCTCACAAAAGAGAATTCAGGTCCTACGTAGTTCGACCTCTTTTTTTTTTTTTTTTTTTTACTTTAAATGCCGAATCTTTTTCTAATATGAGAGAGTAATTTTTGAAAGATAAAGTTTGAATTTTATTGGGAAACTAAGGACTCAAAGAGTATTTGGACGTACTTTTGATAATGACTCGATATTTATGCTTAAGGAGTTCTAGAAAATATTTTTCAAGAATCAGTAGGCTAGAACATATCCAAATGAAGCAACATAATCAGACAAACAATTATAACACATAAACAGTTATTGCGCGTTCTAAACAAATATGTGACCCTTTTGTGCCAAGGGTAGCCTAGCGATTTGAGGGATGTATACGTCATTTGAAACATTTCATTGTCCCAAAACTCAAATTTATACAAATTTTATGAATAAAAATGAATGGGGATACATATAAAGGAGAACGGGATACAAAACAATCAGTCCCACGCAGGGGTACAATCCTATACTATGCCTCCATGAAAGTACCTTTGCTGTTAAACTTCTTGTCGTCTTCGGGTGCCAACGTCTTCGGATAGTAGCTTGTGAAAATATTTCTTCAACTAGTATAAACGATGATCTAATTCTTACCCTACTAGACAATGAATTTTCAAACAACGTATACATCCTTCAAATTTAAACACATAAGTATGAATGTCCGTTTAGATCGTAAACCATTTTGGACTCAAGGTGGTCTTTCTAATGGGCCCAATACGCCTTGAGTGTTGGGTCATCTTAGTATAAATGCTCCTAAATTTGGGATTTTGGCTCAGCTCTACGTTAGTTTACTAGGAGTGGGTTGTATTCTGAGTGGAAAGGGTAACCCAAGCGGACTACTTGGGCTGGGACAGTTAACGATCGTTGACTATCAAGTAGCCAACTACACTCGTCAGGGTGCCCCGAGAAAAATTTTGGTTAACGAACGACTGCGAACCCGCATAATCGTCCTTTAAGTGGAAATGAAAATAATCGTCGTTTGACGGAATTATGATATGCCATGAATGCAACAGTTCAATAAAGCAATAAATAAACAGATAAACATTTAACTCACATAGCCAAAAATACGTTAGTTTTAAGGTTAGAATCCTCTTTTCCCCAGCAGAGTCGCCATTTCTGTTTTATCGAAAATTTAACCTTTTATAAAGGTTTTCCGGTTTTTTAGAGTCGCCACTTAATTTTTTAAGAAAAATCAAGAAAACTATTGTTTTCAAATAACTTAACAGAGAAAATTGCTTGAAAACATTTAAAGGGTTCGGGGATTCAAATTAATGTTTTAGGAAGGTGTTAGGCACCTAAAACATCCGTCTAAAACGGTTTTTCAGCAACTAACAAATTTGGCTAAAACTTCGCTTTTAACTTGACTTGAATAAAATATTTAGAAAGTAGAGAGTTGAAATACTAACTTATTTTTTAGGTCATTTCATTTTGCAAAATTATTTTAATTTTGAGTCGATAAAACATTTACGGCATTCGTGGGATTTGGATTTTCTAACTTTTAAAATAACGACAAGTATGCAAACAAATAAGCAAATAAAGTAAAAGAGAGAAATAGAGAGAGAGAGAGAGAGGGAAAGAGAATTGGGTCCAAAATCGGGTCTCTGTCCGCCTTGACCGATTTTTGACCCACCTGTTTTGGGTTTTTGACCCATTTCCTTTCGTACCTGTCCTAGACTAAGCAAATAATTAATACTAAATAAATACAGTAAAGTAAAAGACGACAAGGGCTAATGCCTTAAAATAGATACAATACGAAAAATGCAAAATATAAAACGGGTCTTCTAATTCATCTTCTCCGACTTTCTTCAATTCTTTAAATCTGGGACCCTTCCATCGGCTTAATAGGTTGACTGGAAAAGAGAACTTTGAGCCTTTACGGCTCTTCTCATGGAATGCAAAGGAGAGTGAGAGTTCACGTTGAAACTCGGACGAATTTTACATGCAATGAAGAACAAAAATAAAAATTAGCACTTGAAAATAATATCCCTAAATCATATCTTAAAGAAGATTAAACGATTTTAAAATAATGAATGTACCTAAACAGATTACAACTTAACATCTAAAGCCAAAAAATAAATAAATAAATAAATAAATAAATAAATAAATAAATAAATAAATAAATAAATAATAAATAAAAAATAAATAATAAATAAATAATAAATAAATAATAAATAAATAAAAATATAAATAATAATAAATAAATAAATAAATAAAATAAATAAATAAATAAAATAAATAAATAAATAATAAATAAATAAATAAATAAATAAATAAATAAATAAATAAATAAATAAATAAATAAATAAATAAATAAATATAATAATAAATAATAAATAAATAAATAATAAATAAATAAAAATAAGAAATTACCTGATTCTGGGCAGCGAACCGAGACTACGAGTTTGACGGAGACGATTCCACCACCTCTCCAAACTCAAACAGCGCAAAAAAATATTTTATAATATTAAACTATGAACCAAGAATTCCAGAAATTTCTGGGTACTCTTTGGTCTCCTCCTATTTTTTTCTTCTTTCTCCCTCCTCCTCTTGGTGCAATGTGGAGGGGCTTATATAGGACCAAATTTGGGTTCAAAAAGATGTGGGAAGCATGTGGGACAAATGCAAAAGGCCAAAATTTGTCTATTTGAATGGTTTAGAGTAATTTGATTAATATGATGAATTCTCATAAATTAATTTAGCGAGCTTCTTAATCTTAACAAAAAATAAAATAATTAATTTAATCGTAAACTTCCCAAATTTATAAAAACCAATTATTTTAAATTGTTTGAGAATTTAAGAAGCTCATGAATTAATTCCTACCGGGGAGGGTCAAAATTGGGTGTCAACACTCGTCGGCTTCATCATGTGTTCATAGTCTAAAATCATGAATCATGAATCATGAATCATGCATGAGTTCGTATGAATTCAACTCAAAATCATATAAATACTTCAATTCATGCATAAAAGATAGAAAACAATTAATTATGCATGAATTGAATTATAATTGAGAAGAACACATGAAGACTTGAATAAAATCCTAACTTTAGATTGAGAAGTGAACTTGTAAAATAGGAAGATCTTGGGAATCCTATGGAGGAAAGGACTTCATAGGTGAATACTAACATACCTTAGTAATTAAGACCCAAGTGCTATGATGAATCGAAGATCTTGAAGTGAAATCCTAACTTCTTCTTCTTAGCTTTAAAGAGAACTTTGGGGAAGAACTTGGAGGGAATTTGGGATTTAGGAGAATGAGTTTAGAATGTGTAGTTTTAGGACTTAAAATTCGTATATAGGGCTTATTGTAGGGGTTAAAACGACATATCTTTGGTACTAAACGCATAGAAAATGACTAAAATAGCTCCGACTCAAAAAAACTTATGGGAGACCTGTAAGGGAGCTTTCACGGAATGTTTAGCCCTTCACAGTCTGTGAAGGGGGTCGTAAAGTTGGGGGCTAAATTTTGGGTTGCCTATACGGCCACTCTCCTTCCCCTAAACGGGTCATCAACCCTTTCATGGGTCGTTTAAACCGTCGTGAAAGGTTCATGGTTGGGCTACGGTCATAACTTTTTAGATAAGACACGAAAAATACTTGTTCATACTACCCTTTGTTGACTATAAATAGAAGGGCTTTCTCTCATCTTTCAACCACAATTTTTATAATCTTCTACTGATCTTCTTCTTCTTGCATTTTTAAATTTTTTGTGTGATTTATGTCTTTGAGTGAGTACAAAATTTAGCGAAACTATTCTAATGAAGTAAATCGGTCTATTTTAAGAGGGTATATATCTTAACCTGGAGTACTTGAGGAAAATAATTCTGATGATATAATATGATCCCTTTGTCCCATTTTATGTGGCACTTTTCGTTTTTCGAGAGTCATACAGTTTAACTTTGACCGGACATTTGCGTATGAAATTTTCAATTTCTTTGAAATGAAATTTATATATTTGTAAACTACCTAAAGAGTACTATAAGTCACAATAATTGATAATTCAAAATGTTAAAAGGGTTATGAAAAAATTACGGTCAAAAATACACTTGTTTGAATTTCGAAATGCGAAAAGTGCCACATAAAATGGGATGGAGGGAGTAATAATTTTTTTGCTTAATATATACATTAGTATGTAATGTTCCAATATATGTTAACATGATGTAGTCTAAATTCATTTGTTTTTTAACAATTTCTCTTGTGATGTAGACAAATGGTTCTGAATATCTTTTTCCTGAATTATCAAACTTCTCAAGAGTTAAAAAATTATTACGATTTGTTTTTTTGATGCTCAAGACAAAGCATAACTTTATTTATCAATGTATTTACGTTATTTAGATTGTCATGAAGTTTTCTCAAAAGAGTTATTAAAACATTGCCCTTTTTATTTTACTGATTTATAATTTCTTAATATTTAGCAAAAAAAAAATCATATGACTTGTAATAACGTCATGTGAAGTTGTATTAGTTTTATTTTTATTATTTATTTAATAGATAAATTTTATGAGATAAATATTTTGTTAATGCAAATATATATATATATATATATATATATATATATAATGAATTATCAAGTTAAAAAGATCTTCTAACTTCAAAATATATTATTTTAAAATGTTCAAGTTTTTTTTTTGAAAAAAAAAGTCATGAGAAATGTGAAAATATGTGAATATATACGAATCATTTAAAAAAATTTATTTACAGAATAAATTCAGTAATATGGAATAAACATTTTCATTTGTCCCTACACTAAATTAAAAGGAACATTATGTGGTTAAACAAACTTATACTACTTAATTACTCATCATATATAGTTATAGTTTGTTATAATTACCACTTGCGACTAACATTAACCATTAATTGTGTGGGCTGGCTTCGAGTTTGTATATGTATAATTCGCCACATATGTATAACTTGGAACTAACAATCCTTTATTTTGTATTTGTATACGATGGTTTGTATTTTATATTACTAAATTATGCAAAAACACGTGAATAAAATAAACGTACCTGCAAATTATAAATGAGATTTGAATTATGCAAATTATTGTCTTCTCTCGCTCGTCTGTCTCATCCCTCTCCCAATCTCGCTCTCCTCTCCTCCTCCAATCTCTCTCGCCGGAATATACAAATACATATGTATAATATACACTTATCTAATTGATATACATATACAATTCACCTCTCTCACCTCTCTCGATCGCCTCTCTTTGTCCTCTCCCAGTCTCGCTCGCTCCTCTCCTCCCTATAACATGTATTTACGAATCGTAATTAGCAAACTATAACTATAATGCATAACTAAACTATTTTTGCGTGACTATATACGAAAGTTCCTCAAATTTGTATTACTAAACTTATGTCATATAACACAACTTATATTGGGCCACTAAACTTCTGTTTGGGCATAACTAGTGCCTTAAGCTTAATTTCTCTTATGTTTAGGTATAATTTGTGTTACTTTACTTATACCTTGAACATAAGTTGTGTTTTGGACATAAAGAGTATAATTTTATTATTAAACTTTTATTTGAAACGTAATATCACTAAACTTATGTTCAGGATAATAATTTTGAGTAAACTTATATCTTTCGAATTTTTCTTTTGCCTTGTGATTTTTTTTTTAATATATAAAAGAGGTATTTTTAACCATAGAAAAAAAAAAAGTAAAAAAAAAGTAAGGTGTTTTCCAGCTAGCAGTTTAAAGTGAGAAGATATAACTCAAAATCAGATAATGACTGTTGTGATCTCATGCATTAACTTCCAAAAACAAGTCCCTTCCATTCGTCACCAAATCCTTAAAGCACGTGTTCAACTTCATGCATGTTGCTATTCTTAACTCAACTCTATCTACTCCACATATACCCAAAAAATTATAACAGCCTTCTGCTCTGTTTCTCTCAACAAAAAAAATTCTCATCTTGTTGTTGAACTCATCAAAAAAATAAAAATATGATGGATTTGGTGAATTCAGTGCTGAATTTTGTGGTGCCACCAGCAAGTTTGGTTATGTTGGCTTTTTCATGGCCTGCTTTGTATTTCATCAACACTTGTGAGAGGATGTACAACTCTTTCTTTGGTGAAGACTTGGAGGACAAAATCGTCATCATCACTGGAGCTTCTTCTGGTATTGGAGAGGTAAAAAAAAAAAAAAAAGAGCTATAGCTTAATTAGACTCACTTCCAGTTTGGCCATAGATTTTGAAGTCGAAATTCGAAAATTTGAAAGTTTGAGTTTTTTGTAACTCGAAATTGTGTTTGGGCATCTGAAAAAAATTAGTGAAAAACCAAAACTCAAAAAAACCTTAAAATTGGCTTTACGACTTCAGTTCTTTAGAACTTGAGAAAATTAATTGCTCTAGTTGTGTTTGACTTACTAGATTTCGCTGAAAACAAATACGCGTTCATTACATATTTTTGGCAACACTCCATTTCTTTTTGCTAGAGAGAAATTCCTGAGCATGCAATGGATAGACTACTTTCTTTAAGTTCTTTGGTGAGAATTTGAGTTTTTAGATTACAAAGACGAGATTTAGTAAATAATTGAAATTAAAAGAAACCCAAACTTTGCTATTTGTTGTTCTTGTTTGTGTCATGAACAGTATTGAACTGTGACAAATACTTTGGTTTGCTCTGTTCTATTTTAGGCCAAATTGCCATGAAATATGCAAAGAAGAAAGCTCATCTAGTTTTGGTTGCACCGAAGAGAAACCCAGACTCTTGCTGCGGAATTAGCGGAATGCGAGGGCATTAGGTTTGCAAAAGTGTTGTACATAACAGCTGCATGTTGGTTTTAAGGAAGCTGATTGGTAGGAGATTCATTACTGAGACCGTTAACGGTTATACGGGCGTGGTAAGTATTTTTGATGATATATCCACTTGGTTGTATCTCAGTTTTTATGTTGTAAATAGTGTTAATAGATGTAGTTTGGACACACTACTCTTCATTGAAATATGAGAAAGCAGTATGCGGACACTGGGATTTTTGAGGAATTCGACTAAAGCTTGCAATGTGTCCAAACTAAATTGTGAAAATGGTGACGCTTTTGGAGTAATTAAAAAAATACAAAGAATATAATGTGGCCCGAGAAACTACATATGCTTAATTAGTTAGGATCTTCCACTGTTGGTGAAATGAATATCTCTGTTATTTCCTTATCCATGTTTCTCTTACGCACAGAACTATATCATATGTGTTTCATCAAGCACTCAATTTGTAAAGCCAGAGGTAACCGCGATGTTGCCATTTGATAGGTGTAGTGTTGCTAATACCTAGTAAAACGTTTTCTTGAACTTTCCAGTGTCGAGTTTTACAGTGAGCTGATGATACTGAGTTACTACTTCACTAATTAGAGAGTATTACGTCCTATTTCATTTCTGTCATGAATCAAGCACAACTATCCTTGGTACTAGATAAACAAAAAAATGTTACCAACTATTTAGAAACGATAAGTTGTAACTTAC
>CM040623.1:79741894-79919718 GCA_022817965.1 Solanum lycopersicoides
AGCCCCTAGAGCTTGGTATGAAAGGTTGTCAAAGTTTCTGTTGAAAAATGGATTCAGAAGAGGAAAAATTGACAATACCTTGTTCTTATTAAAAAGAGAACAGGAACTGCTTATTATTCAGGTATATGTGGATGACATAATTTTGGAGCTACATCAGAGCATCTGTGTGAAGAATTTTCATCATTAATGGGAAGGGAATTTGAGATGAGCATGATGGGTGAATTAACGTTTTTCTGGGATTACAAATCAAGCAATCATCGAATGGAATCTCAATCAGTCAGGAGAAGTACATTAAGGAGCTGTTGAAGAAATTCAATATGTTTGATTCAAAACCTATTGTACTCCTATGGGAACAAACTCCAAGCTTATATCAGATGAATCTGATTCTCTTGTAAATCAAACCATGTATAGGGATCATTTGGTCATTGTTGTATCGTCTGACTGCCAGCAGACCTGACATTTATACAGTGTTGGAATGTGTGCTAGATTCCAAGCATGTCCTCGTGATTCACATTTGAAGGCTGCAAAATGTATTCTAAGATACTTGAAGAAAACAGGGGACCTGGTCCTCTTTTATCCTGCAGGTGACACTTTTGATCTTGTCGGTTTTGCAGATGCTGATTTTGCTGGGTATCAAGTTGACAGGAAGAGTACTTCTGGAATGGCTCATTTCCTTGGATCTTCACTCATTTCTTAGGGAACTAAGAAACAAAATTCTATAGCTCTCTCAACAGCTGAAGCAGAATATGTAGCAGCAGCTGCATGTTGTTTACAATTGTTATGGATCAAACAACATTTGGAGGATTTTGGTGTAATCATCAAAGCTATTCCTCTTATGTGTGACAATACTAGTGCAGTTAGTATGGGAAAGAATCCAGTTCAACACAAGAGAACTAAGCACATTGATGTGAGGCATCATTTTCTGAGAGACAATGTTGAAAAGGGGAATATTGTACTTACGTATTGTCCAACAGAGGAACAAATTGCAGATATCTTTACTAAGGCTCTCAGCAAAGATCAATTTGAAAGAAATAGGTTGAAGTTGGGCATGATGTTCTCTACCTGATTTTCAGAAATTCAATAGTTGAATTCTTTTGATGGCTAAACTTGTAGTACAGGTATCCTTTGTGTCAATAATATATTATCTGGACTAGATCATTTTTGTACCTATTGTAGGTATACATTCAGGAAGGACTAGCTAAGCAAGGACATGGCTAGAACAGTTGAGGAATGATAATAAAGATGTATTATGGGACCTGGTACCCAGTCAAGGTTAGCATTCTCTACATTAATTTTAAACTGAAAAAATATGACTTTTGATCAAGCCACGTGTCAGTCATCGATCATTCTGACCGTTAGTCCCATCGCTTATTGTTCAAGTGACACGTCAAATCAAGGGACCTGGCACCGTTTCGTTTCTTTTAAAACCCTCCTCTTTCTCACTTGAATTCTTAAATGTGTCTTTCAATATTCCTTCACTAAAAGAACGAAAAAAGAAGAGAAAAGTCGAAATCTGGTTTCATTTCATCTTCTGTGTCTTCGAAAAAACTGCTATTCTTCTTTTCTTCTGTTTAAAATGTCTACTCCTTCATCCGCCTCCAAGCAAATGCTTACTGCTCTCAGTGAAATTGAACCCATTGCCTTCTATTCTCCTTCAGCAGAAAGGTCTAGGTCCAATGTTCCTTCAGGGTCTCTCCAAGATATTCCTGACAATCCTTTTCACTCTATAGATCTGAACAGCTCTAGTGTTCCTACTGTACCTGGTCCTCATCACGAAATGCTGCCAGATGCTTTGTTTGAAGGAGACCTGCCAAGAAATAAATCTTCTGAGTCAAACATTCTCGCCGCCAGTGAAGAGCTGGTGATTGAAAGTCTTGCCATGATGAGAGAAGAGGTCAGGGTCGAACAAAATGAATCTTTTCAAGGCGAAGAGGTTAGAGAACTCAACCCATTTTTGATAAAACTCCTGATTTTGGAGGTATCCATCTTCAAACTCCTCTGAGTCTGAAGGTGAGGATGAATCTGTCAAATGGAAGGTTGAGAAGAGGGGTGATAGTGTGTCAAGAAAGGGAAAAGAAAAGGTAGTAGAAGAGGTACCTAGAAGGAGACCTATTACTAGATCTGATGCAAAAAAGTTGCTGGCTGATGCCTTGAAGGCTAGTGCAAGGTCCACAGCCAAAATCAGGAGTGCTAGAACATTCAAAGTGTCTAACTTCAAAATGCCTAAATCTGGAGTCATAGAGGTGTCTGCTGAAGAGACTGAAAAGAAGGACAAGAAGAAAAGGTCAGAAAAAACAAAGTCAAGAGAATGTAAAAAGGTGGAGAAGATAGAATCCACAGGGAAGAGTTCTATAGGAAAAAGGAAAAGATCAGAGGGATCTGGTACCCAAAGTAAAGTTGAAAAGGAGGTCAACAAACAAGAAACTGTTGACAACTTGAAAAAACAGGCTGTGCTGGCTGGGAGAGTTTTTGACATGGGAATAATCAACCTACCTGGAATGGACTCTCTACATGATATGGTGGAAATCCAGTCATGGATGCATCTCTTCAACAAAAAGTCTCCTATTCTTCATGAAGAGAAAGTGCGTGAATTTTACTACAATATTCAATTCAAAGAAGATGGGAGTGTCCATACCAGAGTGAATGATATTGCAGTGCAACTAAATGAGGTTTTGTTGGAAAAAATTCTTAAGGTGCCTCGAGAGGGTACCAGGTCTGTTATTGGGAAAAATTGTTCTACTGAGTTTGTGGCATTGGTCTCAAAGCTTCCCACAACTAAGTGTGCAGGAATCTTTAAGAAGGTGATGAAAAGTGAGTATCAGTTGGTGTTCGAGTTTGTAAACAAAACTCTGCTTCCTCGAACTGAAAAGAGGACCTCAGCTACTTCTACTGATTTATATGTGATGGAGTTGTTGTGCAAATTTGAACCTCTGAATCTCCCAGGGCTCATGCTTGAACACATGTACAAGACTGTCGTTGAAAGAAAAGGAATACATGGAATGGGATATGGATACTTTCTTACTGAAGTATTCAAATACTTTAACATTCCTTTGAGCGTTGGTAAGGTTGGTACTGTGAAACAGGCTTTTTCAGAGAATACTCTGGTTGAATGTGAGTGCATTGAAGGGAAGGGAAATCCCAAGAGCAAGATGGCTCAACTCATAGAAGACCAGAACCAACTCAAGCATGCAGTTGAAGGATTAACTGTGCGATTGAGTGGAAAAGATGCTGAAATTGCTATACTCAAAGCTGAGCTGATCACTGCACAGACAGAGGGACCTGGTACTTCTGTAGTTCAAGCCCTGGAAAGGGAAAATGCAGAGCTGAGGGCCAAGGTTACTGCCTTGCAAGAAAAGGCAATAAAGGATAATGATGCTGCAAATGATAGGCTCACTCTCATTATTCAGTCCCTTTCTCATCAGCCTCCCCCCTCTTAGTCTTTCCCAATCATTTTCTGTGTCTTCCTTGTGTGGCAAATCTTGTTGTCATTAGATTCTCAGTTTGCTATTAATGTATTAAATGTTTATCTTGGAATGCTATTTATCTTATTCCTCCTGTGTTCTAGCTATTATCTATTGTGAATGCTTTCCTTTTTGTTTGATTGCTATCAAGCTTTGGTCTTCTCTGGTATTTTTGTTGATATCTCTGGTTTACTGTATCTCTTTTTTATGATGCCAAAAGGGGGAATTATAACTGATAAGTGGTAGCTGGACAGTGGTAGCTGGACATGGTTGTGAGGAGGAATACAAGTGAGGGGGAATACAGTCAGAATAATTTTTTTTCTCTCCAGGAGGATGGACAAGTAATTCAGGGGGAACTTGTTATGAAGTTGGAAGAGTGTCTGGAGCATTGTTTGTCATCATCAAAAAGGGGGAAAATGTTATTTGTAAGTTTTGATGATGTGACAAACTCAGGGACCTTGTAAAGGTACCAGGCTCCATACATGAACAAGCCGTTGACTGCAAGTTGGAGAAAGTACAAAAAGTTGGTGCACAGTTTCCAACAGTGGCAGAAGTGGCAGACGCGGCAGAAACGTCAGAACTTTCCAACCAATGGCATGGGTTTAAGGAAAGTGACTTGTCTATACAATGTCATCTTTCCTTAAACTTTCTTTTTGGCTTTTGCAACTTGAAGAAGCACTTTCAAGAACATTTGCAGAGGTCATAGAAAATACAAAGAAAAGAATTATTCAAGAACAACCTAAAACTCAGAAGCATATTGTGTAGTTGTTTGAGAATACATTCGTGGGCTTTTACATTGTAAACTATTCCTATATCTATAAAGGAATCAGTGTGGTAGTGTTGAAACTTTAAGTTATCTAGAAGGGATAGCTTAGTGAGTAGAATAACTTCTACTTGGGCTCATCAAGCAATAGAGGTATTGCTTGAGTGTGAGATTAAAAACTTTTTCTCACTTTTGTGTAACTGGTTTTACTTTTGCTTGTGAAGATTAGTGAAACAGTTTTGAAAATCCTGTGTGACAGGTCGTGGTTTTACTCCCTTGAGCAAGGAGGTTTCCACGTAAAACTGCTGTGTTGTTAAATTGCATTTACTTTCTGTTCATACTTGTGTGTGTGTCAAGGGACCTGGTCCATTGACTGATAAGTGGACGCATAGATTCTAACAGAGGACTATGGGATGATCAATCATATCCTATCAATGTCGTTGAAAATCTAGCGATGGAAGCTGAGGTGCAAGGAAATGGTGTTTTGGAATTTGAGAACAAAATACCAGAAAATAATCTGCCAGCACACCTGCAGCAAGGTTTTATTGTTGATGTTAATGAGGACTGTAATGCATATTCGGAATTTCAAGCCAATAATTCAAGCTTTGTTGGACTACTAACTGGTTATGGGGACTAATTCTATCAGGAACAATTGGGAGCTAAATACTTTTTCTCCGATTCAAGAACCTATAATTCCTGACTTTGCGTATGTGAAGTCAAATATAACTATGCCTGAAATATATGGTACTTTGGCTGAATATATGGATGCCGATGTATTGATGAATCCGGAGAATGCTTTTGATTTTTCTAAACAAGCAATAGTGGAATCTAATCTACATCAGGTGCAGATCACTCAAGAGGCTGCTGCTGGTGAAGCAAATGGTCTGTTGGGGCAAACTGCGCCTTTTTTTCAAATTCAAGAATTTGTGATGCCTGAAATGTTTGATATGGATTACACATTGTTGGAGAAGAGCCAGACACAACATCAACTAAAACCACAAGAAGAATGTATGACACTTTATGAAACAGAAAAATCCAACTTTGTTGATGACCTTACAGAAGCCTTGTTAGATGTATGTGCCTCTGAATGATAGATTGGATGCAATTAGGGAGAGTAAGAGTACATTATTGCTGGACCAACAATCTTGCAGTCTAACGCGCATTTACAAGATATGCTGCTCTGAAGAATTGGTACTACTTGGACAGTTTTAGCTAATTTTGTGGACAATACTACTAGCTAGGATCAGTTTTTTGAAACAATATCCGGAGTTTTTGTGCTCTGCTTCTTACTCCTTTTGGTTGATGTTAGCGGAAACGTGAAACTAAAGAACAAAGAAGAACAACAATATTTAACGTGGTTCGGATCAAAATGATCCTATGTCCACCAAAGAACAACTGCACCAATATTTATTTCACTCTACAAAGAATACAAGTGAAATACTACAAGAGAGAGAACACAAATGCCTTAGAAGGTGAGAAGGCAAGTGAGAGGATGATTTGAAAATGAATTAAGAGCTACCTATTTATAGGAATAAATTCATCCTATTGATGTCATCCATGACATCACTATGTGTCAAAATTGTCAAGGTTAAGAATATGAAACCATTTTATGGTTTGCCTAAATTTCACCTACCAAGATACAATCTTTGACTTTTATTTTGTACTAATTATCTTCCTACCAAATATTCATGTTAATTCATCTTCCATTTAGTTTGATTCCACAAGAACCAAAACCAACTCTTTCAGTTGATGTTTCTTATAGTTTATATAAATTCTATTTGTCCAACTTTCGTGTTCAATTTCTAATTTTGACAAAGAAATTGTTGTCATTATAAGCTTGATTACTTGTTACAAAAGTTCATACAGTCCTAAATGATCAATGGGCACAGAATAAGAATATCGTTACATAGCACAATAATTATGTCTGAATTCTAGACAAGTTTGGATCGACCATATGAATCATCACTATTTAAACTCAAATCTTATTATCATCATATCCAATATAATTAAAAAATAAGTTTATGTATATATAGAGAACTTACCTTTGACTTTACAGGGATTCTTCTATCAAACAACACTCCAATGGAACTTCTCTATTTCAACTATAAGTAACATATATCACTCTATATACTTGAAACGACGAGCCTAGATATCTTTACCGATTGTTATTATTTTTAACTAGAATATCCTTTTCATCCATCATTCCTATGAACACGATTTCGGATAAAAGACAGAGTGGAGATACTTACTTGAATTCTTCTTGCAAGAGATGCATATGAGTTTTAGACTGATTTGCATAATGCAGAAACTTCAAGTTGGCCTTATTGCTTCAGCAATAGAACTGGTTTCTTTAACTTTGTAAGGTAAACTGACAATATTGGCTCAACTACAGTATTTCAATCAATCCTCTGAATATATTACAAAAGGATTTAGTTCCCTTCTTAAACTATCCAGAATCAACTAGTGAGCTTAAGTTTTCTAGATATTAAAGAAGAAATGGATTTACATTGTGAACATGACAAATTCTTCAAACCACACAAAGCAAATTTGCCACCCTCAAAAGGTATAAGGTCACTAAATGAAAAGAACCTTACTCCTGATATGGATAACAGATATATCTCCTTTTAAGCACTGTATGAATGTGGATTTCAATGCAGAAGAGTGAAATTATACGAGAGTCATTCCACCAGAAGAGATTAATCAATTCTATTCGGGCCTTGTCTTGTCTTGACGTGCTTTCCTAACTGCTTCTTGAATTTGTCTCTCATGTTCCTTTAACATGTCTTCCATACTTCCCCCTTGTGACATTAGTGGTCCAGAGTGCAGGAGTCTGCTTCTCTTTGACACATAAACCTGAAGCGAGGGGCGGGGGCAAGTTAAACTCAAGAAAGCTCAAAAAAGGAGGAAAAGTTCAAAATATCAAAACAGCACATGAAAAAACAGGAAGTTAGTCATCAAATCAAAATAATTTCTCAAATGATCATAAGCTAACTCTGCAGCTCAACTGCTAGTGGATCCTGGATGACTCAATCATTAGACCTAAGAACATCCTATATATCTGCTTGTATGTGTTGTGTGGGATCAATAACATTTTTTCTGCCACTGCAAAATGAATCAATTTCTTCTCAAAACATGTAAAGATGATACCATCTAGCCCAATATCCAAAATGGTTCCTTGATGACTTGACTATTAGACCTCTGTGTGTTTGTGTCAATCGCATCAGTTAACTGATCTTTGAATAGACAATAAAGTAAAGGCATATACTAGATAGACGCTTTAATTTGGCCTCAACTGGCTACTAAACACTCCAACTTTGAGTATGCACATCTAGACACCTCAACTTGTCTCTATTGTGTAAGTTGAACCCTTCAACTTGCAAAATGATCAACTAAACACCTCCAAAATTATGTTTCATGTAAGCATTGGGTGTCTACGAGGCAAAGTGGGGACGAGCTGGAGTGCTTAGTTGCCAGTTGAGAGCAAGTTGAGGTGTCTATGTGCACTCTCAAAGTTTGAGTGCTTACTTGCTAGTTGAGGTCAAGTTTGAGTGTTTGTTTATATATACCTAATAATAATAACTCTGGGTTTAAAAGCATGCTAGATAATGGGGAATTTTGTTATCCAAGGAACTCACCGTGGAATCTCCACCAGATGACCTATCATCTCTCCTTGAACGAATGTTTGAAAACTCTCCTGCAGCTCGAGGCTTGTGAGAACCTTGCCTTGAAAGCTCTACACCATGTTGGGAAGCGGGATATGCCCGTTCATTGATTGCACTTGAATCATCCTTTGCTTTGTTGTTCCATGTGTAACCAGATGTATTAGGATGGATCACTGAATTAGAATGAGTGAGTCCGTATCTCAATGCTGGCGGTTCTATAGAGAAACCAGCTCTATTGTCCTTGAGAGCATTGTATTTCACTCTGATGCCTTTGCTCGTCTGTCCCTGCAATTATTTGCATAAGTCATTGGTGCAACAACAGGGGTCTTAAGCAAGAAAATGTTAATATTCTGTAGAAGTCTTGGACAACTAGAAGAAAATAAAACCTGTCCGTGAGCATTGAATTCTGTTGCCGGTTCTTCCTTTGCTTGTCCCGATGACTTCTTTGTTGTTTCGGCTCCATGTCCTTTTCCAGCCTCAGCCTTTCGCCTGTGATTAAGATAACATAACTGTGAAACTATATGAAAGAACAGCAAAGTTTGGTTACAAGAAAGCTGCGTTTTCTTTGGAGAACATGATCGTAAACATACATAAGTCAAAGCATGAGAACAAAATTACAAGTCACTCTATTTTTGGTCAGAGTAGGAACCAGTATTTAACCAGTGAGAGCTTGTTTTATCCGATCTCTCAATTTGTAGAGTTTTTTTAACATATTTCTCATCCTCCAAGGCAGCCCGAGAAGTAGCCATGCCCAATGAAGAAGGTGTACATCAAATTGGGTTGCATGATAGTGTTAAACTGTCACTAAGCCCCCACATTATTAATTTCAAACAATATTCCCTAGAGGCTTAGAGCATTGTACTATAGAAATATAAAAGGAGAATAGAAGAAAAAAAATTGAGGAACCATAAGCGACAACTTTAAATTAATCTAAGTAGAATAAGATGAAATGAGTTATACTAAATATATTAATGTAACATATGAATAGCATATGCTGGATTCAAAAAACATAACTGATCAGTAATGTATTTATGCAACTAATGCAGTATACCTTCTTGCTTCTTGATCTCGAACCTTAGTATCGTATTCCTTGCTTGGAGGATACTTTGGTAAACTATATGGATCACAAGGTAGGGGATTCGCTTTGAAGAACTGAAAAGTAAAACCAAAGAAGAAAGATATAAAGCATTTCTTTTGGTAGTGAAATTTATAGGGGATGAACAACATATTCTAATATATTGTAGGAGTAATTTTTTATTGAAATTGTTCCTAGGAAAGTAACAAGATAATTTCCACTTAATTATAGATATAGGATTGATATTAACAGCATTTATCAATCACTAAAGTTGGAAATACTTATCTTCTTCGTGGCAAAGAGGAAATATACTTTCCCGAAGGAAGAGATGAGTTTTTGACATTACCTCACTACTGAGTGCAGAAGAAGCAGTGCCGCGCTTTTCTGGTTCTATTGAAAGTAAGGCGTCAACAAGGGCCAAAGCTGTCGGAGGCAAGTCCTTGAATGTATCAGCAATACCGCGCTTATATGGATTCTGTTGCTTAAAACTAGTAGCAAGTGGAAGTTTTGATTTACTCCAGTACTCCTCTGAAGGTGAACCACAAAGCTTGAATATTTTATGCATTTGTTCCACCTAGCAATTTTTTCAAATCTCTCAGTTAATAAATGCATGAAGAAACGGGTGCTAATTCGTTAATGAGATGAAAAAAAGTTAGAAATAGATTGGATTTAGTGCTTGATGATTGAACTCTTTTTTTGATTGTAAGCATGGAGGAAACTGTAAATTTTTCTAGGGAAGTAGAGATTAAGGAGTGAATTCGAGGCCCGAAATGGGGGTACCTCTGTTCTTCCAGGCATGATAGGCTTTCCAGTAAATAATTCAGCAAGGATGCAGCCAGCACTCCACATATCAATGGCCACTCCGTATTCTGTTGCACCAAGCAAAAGCTCAGGAGCCCTATACCATAGTGTTACAACACGACTTGTTAATGGCTGCTTTTGGTTGGGCTTAAAGGACGTCGCCAGACCAAAGTCTCCGATCTTTAGAACACCATTATCACCAATTAGAAGATTTGAACCCTTAATGTCTCGATGAAGTATACCCCGACTATGACAGTGTTCGAGTCCCAAAAGCATTTGTTGCATATAACATTTTATCTGAAATACAATTCAAATTGTGCAACATAAGGATATAAAGAACTTGTAAACAAATTTGTAAGAATAATGCACCTACCTAAGAAGAAATACCTGTGGTTCAGTGAACTTGATCCCAGGTGCTGATGCAAGTCCAGCAAGATCGTGCTCCATGTATTCGAATACAAGATATATGCTGCCTGAAATCCTGGATGTGACCAAAGCCTCAAGTTTCATTACATTTGGATGGTCCAATCTACGCAAAATACAAATCTCTCTTGCCATAAAACGAACACTCTCTGGATCCATATTGACAAATTTGACTTTCTTCATTGCAACAATTTTGTCGGTTTCAAGGTCACGGGCCTTGTAAACATTACTATATGTTCCTTGACCAATCTGCATTGGAAAATAAACATTAGAGGTTACATAGTTCCAAATATCGAGAGATATCTAAAAGTTAAATGACATCCATTGTTTCAATTAGAAATTCACAATCTTAATTCCATTTTAGCTTGAACAGATCTAACAGCAAGAAAAAATTATGCAACCAAGCAAATTCAGATTATTGATACAACTTACTTTAGTTATGTTTTATGAAATTATAACGTATGCATTATGATTACATCCGCAATTAAAACTGAAAATTCATTTTTCAAATTCAAAGCAACAAAAAGAAGTGAAAAGACACATCGAGACAATGTGTAACAAAATAAAATATCTACAAAATCCTGTTCCTAAAACACTCAAGAGGACAGGGAAACAAGGGGATATGAAACAATACTGCAAACATCACATGGTTGATTCTATCAGTATGATAATCTTCTTTAGATCGCGAAAATTGGGCAAACTATACATTTCAAAGTATCAAAGTTAGTGTAATGAAACTTAGAAGCAGTAAATGTAACGATTTAAAGATAACGTTAGAACTGACTTTGTTCAATTTTTCAAATGATTCTGCACTTCGAGGAACCCACCCTTGAATAGCCTCTTGTGCAACTGAACTTAGCCATAATGGCCAACCTGCAGCACACAGCTCCCCTATTGCACCATGAGGCATGTTAACAACTCGAGACCTTGATCGTATCAGTCCAAAATCCATCGTCGATTGTCTCTTGAATCGTCCGTCCTTAGGCCTCTCTCTAATCCTAGTTTTCTCATTATCATCAACTTTTGTTGTAACACCATTATCTTCTGATGTTACATTGGGTTTAACTATTTCTTTAATCTCTTCCCTTACTGATGGAGCAACCAACTGTACAGAAGATTTATCAACTTGTATTTCTTTTTCCTTTTCATGTTCAACAACATCATCATGATCTGTTGAAGAACCCTTTGAACAAATACAGCCCATAAGTCTACAACAATACATTCTATCAAACAAATGCATTTGAGCCCTAAATGATAATTAGCCACCAAAGACCCAAACTTTCTACAATATCTTTCAGTATTATCATATTCAGCTAAACAAATTAACATTTCACAACAGATTCTTGATTTTTCCAGTTTTCTATTTCCATTTTATCAATCAAAAGATTGTTTTAAAAAAACACAAAAAAATTCAAGAATGACAAAAAAAGAGATTAAAGAAGATTAAAAGATCAAAAACCCAGACCAGAAATCCAACATTGAAGCCAAAAAAACAAAATTCAATATTTAAGTATACACAAAATAAAGTTATGTTAGGTTGGATTAATGCAGGAATGCTGGTCAAGGGGCACCTAATGAGGGTATTCTGGGCTTCCAAAAAAAAAGTTTGATTTTTTTTTCCAGAAAATTCAACTGTTTTATTACTTGCCATTATTTGTTTTATCAAAAGAAAAAAATAATTTTTTGTGATAAAATTAGAAAAAAGACTTAATTTTTACATAAATATTTTTGAGTACTCAAGGTTTATTATTCAAGAAAATAGTATAATAATCCAGCGTGTTTGGGAATACCTAGGAAAACGGTTAACCATAGGTATTATTTTCCCTCTCTTTTTGATAAAATAAAACAAGATATTTTCCATGTTTGAATTTCTGCTATAGAGAAATAAATTTTAAAAATAACAGTATGTCAGAAGCAGGCAGGTCGATGAACTGTTTTCTAGCACTTCTATATAACTGTAAAATAAAATATACAATAACAGATGCAGAAAGAGGCACCATGGTAATTTGAATTGATTTGCACTTGAACCTCATGGATGACTCCAATTTTTATTTATTATAGATTTCAGAATAATCAATTCAGGTCTGTGACATACTTTATTGATTGAAATGTGTTATTTATGCTTTAATTGACTTATCATATGATTTTTGAGCTGGTTTGTTATGTCATCCATTCTTAGAGTAAATTTTAGTTTTAGCAAATATAAACATTATATTTATATTATATTTATAGTTTATATAATTGAGCTTCATAGTAAATTTTATATTTGTTATGATTATTAATATGTATATTTTGATTTATATATATCTAAAAATCTATTTTTTTTATTTATAGGTATACTTATACATAAAAATGTATATGTATATGTAACTGTATTTTTATATATATATTTTTGTTGTTGTGATTTTCAATCGTATATGTATATGTGTATTATATGTATTTACATATAAATATCTATCTGTATATGTAACTGTATTTTGTATATAAATCTCTCTCTCGCTTTATACAAACGAAAAGTATACATTATATTTTGTATAATTTGTATTTATATAAAGCGAGAAAGAGAGAAATGCAAAATAGAACTAAGCAGGGAAAGATTTGTATTGTATAATTACAAGTGTATATGACGAAGAGATATGTATTTGCATGGGTATATACAGTTTTCTCTCGTTTTATACAAACACAAACACAATTTATACATTTGTGTTTTTATAAAGTGAGAGAGGTGAGGGAGAGTGGCGGGTGAGATCAGGGAGAGTGGCGAGCGAGATTTTCGGGGAGAGAGACGAGTGACAAACTGTTTGCTATGGATTAAAATTAAATGAAATTGCGGATATAACATTTAATTTGAATTAATAATTTGTTATTTCAATTTTCCCTAAATTAAAATCTAATAACTATATAAAAAAAATAGTAACACTAATCAAAATTTATTACAAATTCAACTATTGCACATTAATTCTTTAGCTATACATGTTATTACTAATTATTACAAACGTTATTCACACTCTTACACATTTTTTAATTATAATATAATAAATCCTCATAGTTATATTACATTAATTATTTCTATCTTTCATCATTCATTAAATTACCCTTTCACCAATAATTTTTGTAATAAGTTAAGACCATTAAAAATGTACACCACAACAACATAAATAAATTTTTTTAGAGACAATCTACTTGTCTAAGGTCAAACATTCACAATTTTTCATTATTGTTACTTTGTTACTCTATCAAAATTTATAGAAGGAGAAAAAAATATTTGAAACAACAAGAAAATAATATTGTTGACCCTTTTAGAAATTCAACGTATACTCTAATAAGGTATCAAATTCGAGAGAATCGAGAGAACTTTAGATATGATAAATGAATGTAGTCAAATCTCAACTATCATTATGCACATGTTTAGGCTTTTACCGTATCTTTTAGTATTGATATCAAACTTCATACAGTTACCAATTAATTTTAATTATCATTTAGTCTATAAAAGTGGGTCATCACCACAATCAACTCTTTTCTTTTGATCACCTGAATAATAGTTAGCAAGATTTGATTGAATTATTATTTTTACCAATCCCTGTGGAAACGATCTTTATATTATACTATCTTTGACTAGCAAAGTGCTAGACTTATAGTGTGCTTGTGCTCGTCGGCTTCATCATGTGTTCATAGTCTAAAATCATGAATCATGAATCATGAATCATGCATGAGTTCATATGAATTCAACTCAAAATCATGTAAATACTTCAATTCATGCATAAAAGATAGAAAACAATTAATTATGCATGAATTGAATTATAATTGAGAAGAACACATGAAGACTTGAATAAAATCCTAACTTTAGATTGAGAAGTGAACTTGTAAAATAGGAAGATCTTGAGAATCCTATGGAGGAAAGGACTTCATAGGTGAATACTAACATACCTTAGTAATTAAGACCCAAGTGCTATCTTAATCGAAGATCTTGAAGTGAAATCATAACTTCTTCTTCTTAGCTTTAAAGAGAACTTTGGGGAAGAACTTGGAGGGAATTTGGGATTTAGGAGAATGAGTTTAGAATGTGTAGTTTTAGGACTTAAAATTCGTATATAGGGCTTATTGTAGGGGTTAAAACGACATGTCTTTGGTACTAAACGCATAGAAAATGACTAAAATAGCCCCGACTCAAAAAACTTATGGGAGACCTGTAAGGGAGCTTTCACGGAATGTTTAGCCCTTCACAGTCCGTGAAGGGGGTAATAAAGTTGGGGGCTAAATTTTGGGTTGCCTATACGGCCACTCTCCTTCCCCTAAACGGGTCATCAACCCTTTCATGGGTCGTTTAAACCGTCGTGAAAGGTTCATGGTTGGGCTAAGGTCATAACTTTTTAGCTAAGACACGAAAAATACTTGTTCATACTACCCTTTGTTGACTATAAATAGAAGGGCTTTCTCTCATCTTTCAACCACAATTTTTATAATCTTCTACTGATCTTCTTCTTCTTGCATTTTTAAATTTTTTGTGTGATTTATGTCTTTGAGTGAGTACAAAATTTAGCGGAACTATTCTAATGAAGTAAATCGGTCTATTTTAAGAGGGTATATATCTTAACCTGGAGTACTTGAGAAAAATAATTCTGATGATATAATATGATCCCTTTGTCCCATTTTATGTGGCACTTTTCATTTTTCGAGAGTCATACAGTTTAACTTTGACCGGACATTTGCGTATGAAATTTTCAATTTCTTTGAAATGAAATTTATATATTTGTAAACTACCTAAAGAGTACTATAAGTCACAATAATTGATAATTCAAAATGTTAAAAGGGTTATGAAAAAATTACGGTCAAAGATACACTTGTTTGAATTTCGAAATGCGAAAAGTGCCACATAAAATGGGATGGAGGGAGTAATAATTTTTTTGCTTAATATATACATTAGTATGTAATGTTCCAATATATGAAGTTAACATGATGTAGTCTAAATTCATTTGTTTTTTAACAATTTCTCTTGTGATGTAGACAAATGGTTCTGAATATCTTTTTCCTGAATTATCAAACTTCTCAAGAGTTAAAAAATTATTACGATTTGTTTTTTTGATGCTCAAGACAAAAGCATAACTTTATTTATCAATGTATTTACGTTATTTAGATTGTCATGAAGTTTTCTTCAAAAGAGTTATTAAAACATTGCCCTTTTTATTTTACTGATTTATAATTTCTTAATATTTAGACAAAAAAAAAATCATATGACTTGTAATAACGTCATGTGAAGTTTGTATTAGTTTCATTTTTATTATTTATTTAATAGATAAATTTTATGAGATAAATATTTTTGTTAATGCAAATATATATATATATATATATATATATATATATATGAATTATCAAGTTAAAAAGATCTTCTAACTTCAAAATATATTATTTTAAAATGTTTCAAGTTTTTTTTTTGAAAAAAAAAGTCATGAGAAATGTGAAAATATGTGAATATATACGAATCATTTAAAAAAATTTATTTACAGAATAAATTCAGTAATATGGAATAAACATTTTCATTTGTCCCTACACTAAATTAAAAGGAACATTATGTGGTTAAACAAACTTATACTACTTAATTACTCATCATATATAGTTATAGTTTGTTATAATTACCACTTGCGACTAACATTAACCATTAATTGTGTGGGCTGGCTTCGAGTTTGTATATGTATAATTCGCCACATATGTATAACTTGGAACTAACAATCCTTTATTTTGTATTTGTATACGATGGTTTGTATTTGTATATTACTAAATTATGCAAAAACACGTGAATAAAATAAACGTACCTGCAAATTATATAAATGAGATTTGAATTATGCAAATTATTGTCTTCTCTCGCTCGTCTGTCTCATCCCTCTCCCAATCTCGCTCTCCTCTCCTCCTCCAATCTCTCTCGCCGGAATATACAAATACATATGTATAATATACACTTATCTAATTGATATACATATACAATTCACCTCTCTCACCTCTCTCGATCGCCTCTCTTTGTCCTCTCCCAGTCTCGCTCGCTCCTCTCCTCCCTATAACATGTATTTACGAATCGTAATTAGCAAACTATAACTATAATGCATAACTAAACTATTTTTGCGTGACTATATACGAAAGTTCCTCAAATTTGTATTACTAAACTTATGTCATATAACACAACTTATATTGGGCCACTAAACTTCTGTTTGGGCATAACTAGTGCCTTAAGCTTAATTTCTCTTATGTTTAGGTATAATTTGTGTTACTTTACTTATACCTTGAACATAAGTTGTGTTTTGGACATAAAGAGTATAATTTATATTATTAAACTTTTATTTGAAACGTAATATCACTAAACTTATGTTCAGGATAATAATTTTGAGTAAACTTATATCTTTCGAATTTTTCTTTTGCCTTGTGATTTTTTTTTTAATATATAAAAGAGGTATTTTTAACCATAGAAAAAAAAAAGTAAAAAAAAAGTAAGGTGTTTTCCAGCTAGCAGTTTAAAGTGAGAAGATATAACTCAAAATCAGATAATGACTGTTGTGATCTCATGCATTAACTTCCAAAAACAAGTCCCTTCCATTCGTCACCAAATCCTTAAAGCACGTGTTCAACTTCATGCATGTTGCTATTCTTAACTCAACTCTATCTACTCAACACATATACCCAAAAAATTATAACAGCCTTCTGCTCTGTTTCTCTCAACAAAAAAAATTCTCATCTTGTTGTTGAACTCATCAAAAAAATAAAAATATGATGGATTTGGTGAATTCAGTGCTGAATTTTGTGGTGCCACCAGCAAGTTTGGTTATGTTGGCTTTTTCATGGCCTGCTTTGTATTTCATCAACACTTGTGAGAAGATGTACAACTCTTTCTTTGGTGAAGACTTGGAGGACAAAATCGTCATCATCACTGGAGCTTCTTCTGGTATTGGAGAGGTAAAAAAAAAAAAAAAGAGCTATAGCTTAATTAGACTCACTTCCAGTTTGGCCATAGATTTTGAAGTCGAAATTCGAAAATTTGAAAGTTTGAGTTTTTGTAACTCGAAATTGTGTTTGGGCATCTGAAAAAAATTAGTGAAAAACTCAAAAAAAACTTAAAAATTGGTTTAGATCAGTTTTTAGAACTTGAAAATTAAATGTCTAGTTGTTTTGACTTACTCGATTTCGCTGAAAAAATGGTTCATTATATTTTTGGCAACACTCATTTTTTTTCTAGAGGAGAAATTCCTAGCATGCAATGGATAGAACTATTCTTTAAGTTCTTTTGTGGAATTTGAGTTTTTAGAGTTACAAAGACGAATTTAGTAAATAATTGAAATTAAAGAAGCCCAAACTTGCTATTTGTTGTTCTTGTTTGTGCATGAACAGTATTGAACATGTGACAAATACTTGGTTTTGCTCTGTTCTATTAGCAAATTGCCTATGAATATGCAAAGAAGAAAGCTCATCTAGTTTTGGTTGCACGAAGAGAAACCAGACTCTGGGGAATTAGCGAGAATGCGAGGGCATTAGGTGCAAAAAGTGTTGTCATAACAGCTGCAGATGTTGTTAAGGAAGCTGATTGTAGGAGATTCATTACTGAGACCGTAACTTATACGGGCGTGGTAAGTATTTTGATGGATATATCCACTTGTTGTATCTCCAGTTTTATGTTGTAAATAGTGTTAATATGTAGTTTGACACACCTACTTTCATTGAAATGAGAAAGCAGTATGGACACTGGGATTTTGAGGAATTCGACTAAGCTTGCAATGTGTCAAACTAAATTGTGAAAATGTGACCTTTTGAGTAATAAAAAATACAAAGAATATAATGTGGCCCGAGAACTACATATGCTTAATTAGTTAGATCTTCCACTGTTGGTGAAATGATATTCTCTGTTATTTCTTATCATGTTCTCGTTACGCACAGACTATATCATATGTGTTTCATCAAGCACTCATTTGTAAAGCAGAGGTAATCGATGTTCCATTTGATAAGGTAGTTGTCTATCCTAGTTAAGAACGTTTTCTTGAACTTTCCAGTGTCGAGTTTTACAGTGACGCTGATGATACTGAGTACTACTTCTATGTAGAGAGTATTACGTCCTATTTCATTTCTCATGAATCAAGCACAACTATCCTTGTCTAGGATAAACAAAAAAATGTTACCAACTATTTTGAAACGATAAGTTGTAACTTACATAACTTGTTATGTAGTTTCAGATCTCCAAGTTATATTCTAGAGACGGATGCACTTGTTTCTGATTGCATTTGGTCAAATTTATACTTGGAAAGCAAAATAAGACTTAAAATTGGGATAGACATAGTAGCATGTATAGCTTGGCATGTTTCAATCTCGGAGAATAGCACCTAGAAACCGAAAGATTGTCTATATTTTGTTCTGACGACAATCTCCATTCATTTCTCCATTTTCAGTGGATCATCTTGTAAATACAGCAAGTTTGGGTCATACCTTCTACCTAGAAGAAGCCACAGATACAAATGTGTTCCCCATTTTGATGGTATGTGGAGCATTTTACTCTTGATCATTCACAATTACTAATAGCTTTGACGCAAATGTATTGGTAGGAAAGTATCTTGTTCCAGGGGTACAGCAACTTACATTTTGCTCCGCATTTCTTTCAATTTGGTAAATGTCTGAATATTTTCCATTTTTCAGGATATCAATTTTTGGGGAAATGTATATCCTACCTATGTTGCTCTACCTTACCTTCGGCAAAGCAGAGGCCGAGTCATAGTCAATGCTTCAGTAGAGAGTTGGTTGCCCTTGCCAAGGATGAGCCTATATGCAGTTAGTAATTCTGACCGTTGCTATCTATTCCTTTAAATGGAATTCGTCCAGTTTGAGAATTGAATTACTCAATATTTCTTCGTCAGCCCCCTATTTCATTTGTCCACAAGTGGTTCTTTTGTTGTACTTTTCATTTGAGAGATAATAATGTGTGTGTCGTCTTATAATATAGGCAGCGAAAGCAGCACTCGTAAATTTTTATGAGACCTTGAGATTCGAGGTGGACGGTGACGTAGGGGTCACAATAGCGACACACGGATGGATTGGGACTGAAATGACAGGTGGAAGATTCATGCTAGAGGAAGGTGCTGAGATGCAGTGGAAGGAAGAAAGAGAAGTAAGTCTCTCTATTCCGAGCAAAAATTGTGTTACTTGCCCAAGATTGTGTACTAGTATTGACAGAATGAAGATACTGATATTGAAGTTTAACCGGCTGTATGGACCATTGTTACACAATTTCTTGTAGTTGTTCCTGAGTGTTAAATTAGAAGGAACTAAGAACCAACTGTACACAGGGTTACTACTGTTAAGAATCGGGCAAGATTGTAGAACCTACATTTGTCTTTCTCATTTATCATGGATTTCATTAACCTTTAATTTCTGGTTTTCTTGGAACTCTTGTAACCTACTCCTGTTACTTGCATTCTCAACCAAGGTTCATGCATCTGGAAGTTCAGTGGAGGACTTTGCGAAGTTGATTGTATCAGGGGCATGCCGAGGAGATCCATACGTGAAATATCCGAGTTGGTACGACATTTTCCTTCTCTATAGAGTATTCACACCAAATGTTCTCCAATGGACGTTTCGGCTGTTGCTTTCAAACCAGAGTGTCCGGAAAACTTCCCTCATTGGCACCGGAAGGCCTCTTCTCGAGTCATCCTCTCCTCCTCGGATGCAGCCTATTCCTGAGACATCCTCTCCTCCACGACAGCCTTCCTCTGAGTCGTCATCTCCTCGGAGACAGACTCTTTCTGGTTCATCCTCTCCTCAGCATCCATCCGCTTCTCCTCGGAGACGTATGGGGCCTGTTCCGGTTCAGCAGGATTGAAGGTAGTAGGTCGAGTAATTACTTTAATTTTAGCGTGGTTGTGCTTTTTCTTTAGTCAAGATTTTGTGGATATCATTGTAAGAGTTCACAAGACACAATAAAACACTCGGCCCAATAAAAAGTTGTACTTGGCTTGTATAAGAATGCTTGGGTTTGGTTTTTAGATGGGAAAGAATTTGGTAGTTTATTTCTCTATTCCTTAAAAGCCATAGAGTTCAATCACATTCATGAGTGATTCTGATTTCAATGTATATACACAGGTAATTATTTCATTCACATAATATATTCAGTGAAAAGCAATGATTTTAGGCTGTAGCAGTAGCTTGTTGGAACCCCCGAGTTCAAACGCAAGCTTCATTTATCTTGAGGGGAACTTCAGAGGGAGCTATTAGATGGTTCGATTAGTCTTTCTACCCTACAGATGAACCAGCTACTAGATGCCCTTATATCCTTGTCAGACAAATGAGTTTGCAATAGGTACTGGTGATGCCTAGTTTCCAGAATGACATTTGATGTATGAATTGGTAGAATCATATTCATTTGAAGAAGATAAATGATCTTACATTACCCAGTAAAGCTGGTGTTTAATGATCCAACAGGACATAACTGGTAAATAAGTTGTTTGCACAATTCTGTATCGTGTACTCAGCTTTAAAGGTGAAATAGCCTCACCAAACTAATTTCTGCACATCACATTCTAGAACGAGCAAATCACAATGAATGAGATGATATACACTATACTACAAAAAGAATTGGATCTTTCTGCAATTTATAGGTTGCAAGGGGTTCACAACCTATATTCCAGGTGATATGACCAATGCCAGAATTCCTTGAGCCTAAAATCCTTGGAAGGAAAATGAAAGGATCTTGAATAGCCCATCTGGGTTATCAGCATGTACCTGGAAAAAAGATACATGTCATTAGGATAAAGGATCAAGCGATGCATAATTGTGCAATTTATGTAAACAGCAAATAAAATGTATCCTAAGTTCATTGTTGTCTGTCAGAGATCAGAATTATAATTGTCTTCCTAGAAGCTCTGCTCGACATAGTTCAAAGCCATATAATGGGAAGCCAAAGATGCAGAATATGATAGCATTAATAACGTAAAGTTGTTTTTTCGGATTCAACCAGGTTAGCTATTCTTTGTATATCAGTTTGGGAGAAGAGGGACGATGCTCGTTCAAGATAAGATGACGACTGGCTGACTTACCGAACGGACGGACATAGTCCAACACTATAAGGAATGATGAGGCCATCAGTTCCCGAGACACAATTCATCGGGTATTTTAAGAACTCGAGTCGACCTAGGTACCCCCTCCATTCCACTTTCTTTGGCATTATTTCCTTATTAGTCCATACAAAAAGAATGACACCTTTCTATATTTGGAGACAGTTTAACTTTTAACTTCTCATTTTACCCTAAACGACATGCTTTTATAGTTGGAGAAATCTCATGACATGTTCAAGACACAAGTTCCAAAAGTCTTTTTCTTTCTTAAACTCCAACCATAGTCAAACTACAGTACATAATTTGAAAGGGAGGAAGAATGATAAATTACCAGCTTCCAACTCTGATCTACATTTTAAAATAAAAACACTTTGCGTCTTAAGAACTTACAAAATATATATATACAGAAGAAAGAAATGTGTAGGAAAGAAGCAACCTACCCAATGACCTGCATCTTCGAGGACATGCATTTCGACTCCACCTCCTTCCTCTACAGCCTGTTCCTCAGCAACATGGATTCTTCTAATATCCTCAAGGGCCCATCTATGCAGACTTCTTTCTGCTTTCAAAAAGTTAACATGCACGCCCCGAGGAACATCTTCCACAATTTTCCTGCAGGAAGATCTTGCAATTAGTATTCCCTCCTTTTTGGGGGAATGAGCCATGGATTTGATCCACTAGAAGCTTGGTGACAAAACACAAAAAAGATATGAAATAGACCATTGATATACTCACCTACAATTTAAGTATTTAACCAACTTCAATTTAGTCCTCGCAAAAGCCACATATTCATTATCATATGAATAAAATAAGTTATTACAGTGCACATTTATTCTTAGCATGTCAATGCGTAATACTTTTTAGGCTCCAATAATACAAGATATTCCACTTTCCTTATGTGTTTTTTTCTCTATAGCTGTGCTAGGTATTGAGCTGAGCGACCAGTCCCCCAGTACATTGCCCGTAGAAGAAAAATTCCTGATCGTCTTGCTATTCTTATATTATTGTTGAAATTTAATCTTGTCATAATATATCCTGCAACTTATCAACATTTCCATGTTTTTTTCTTAAATCTTTTGATTTAATTTATAGCAACAAGATAAAGAGGGTGTGCATGCTTGTGATTTGTTGAACCACTATTAGTACATGTCCAGACTACGCCAGTATTGGGCAACTGGTACACGCTTGTAACAGTTAAGGAATGAACAAGAAGCCAAAAGAATGATCATACAAAAATCTGCAACTTAAAACAGACATGAGCAACCTACCACAGATTTGTTTCTTCATATGATTGATACATTTCAGCAATACCCTTGAGATCAAACACCCATGACAAAGGTGAAGGAGATGAACCAGCAGTGTTGGTTTGACGAAGGTTAGTTACCACCCACTGCAAAATTTACAAAGGAAACTATCAGATATCATTTGGAAAAAAATGAGAACTGGGCCAACTCGTGTCTCATGTGCAAGCAAATTAACAGTTAGAAATATGATAATGAACAATGTTTAATGGAATGATGGCCTTTATAGATGAACTTTTAGTCAGACATACTGCATGATATACTCCTTTACTAAATCTATTTTACAAACAATTACATGCTACTTCCCTTGCAATTCTGAAAGCGGCCTCGGACAAAAGTTTGATATTTAAGTGGAGACAGGATAGAGGGTCAGGCATCCACTAAGTTTCGGACCGTGCACTAGTGTTAAATGCATTTCTCTCGACTGAATTCCCCTATTCTATTCAAACCTTTTCTTGCACCAACTAAATAGTGTTAAATGCTTGCGTGATGAGGTCATCCATGTTGAGCAGTGAAGACAGGCATATCTAGTGTAGACGCAGTAAGTTTGGTGAAATCCGCTATGCCTAGCTCTGGCCTTATATGTTAAGTGAAAAGGAATAGAGACTATGGGTCATTTGGTTCGTAGACAAGTTATGTTGGGATTAGTTATGATGTGATTAATTATCTTGGTACTATTTCTTATTGACTGTCTAGTTTGTTGTATTAAAAATAGCGTACATTGCATACTTTATAAGAAAAACTGTTTGTTTACAAAAATACCCACCACGTTATTATGTAGAAAAAAGGTTGGACGGACCTCAGGAGTATTTTTGTCATTTTCATTGTTTTATCGAGGGATAACTTATTCTGGTACTATTATTCCGCCCACCGGCTAACTTATCTCGGTATAATTACTAATTACGGTATAAGTTATCTTAGGATTAGTAACCAAACAAGGGATAAGGCAGTATTAATTTTTTATTCTTTTACTATCTATGCTTGTTCAGCATACTGCATACCAAACAACCCCTATGTGTATATTAAAAAAAAAAAGAATCAAACTCGCTGCATTAGAGGAATAATAGGTGTACAAGAATTCTGAACCCGTGGGCTCTAACTTCTGAATCCAGCCTCTAGTAAAGACAGTTTAATTTTGAATGGTGGAGAGTGAAACATTGTCTCTTATTCTAACCAACAAAATTCAAGAACATCATTTCCAATAAATCACATGGAAAAACAAGACTCCCAATGTTTTTCTATAAGCTCTCATTAGAAAGGAAAGGTGGAAGAGATTGATTGCTACTATAAAGGCCTTATATTGGTTAGAGTTGACTATGGGGCTTAAGATATTGTAAAATTAGAAGTTCCTCCCCAAAGTTGGCAATTGTTTCCAGTGGGCATATCACATACTATATATCTTTTCAGGACCCAGGTAGACATGTCAGAGGCATTTGAGATAGGGTATTCTCCTTCCTTTCATACTGAGTAAGGCTATAGGTCCATTACAAGATGCTAAGAGAGACTGGGGAGTGTCACTATTGTGTACGGTTCTTTTCCGTTTTTGTTTTGGACAACTTATCCTCTGGTAGGCCTACTAAATCATCATTCTTTTTCTTTCACAGTAGTCAAGAGATATATACTGGCTCACTCTCCATGCACTGAGAAGAGTGGAACAAATTACAACAACTTAAAGAAGTACATTGATAATGTTTCTAACGAACTTCAGAGATCTCATTCCTCAGTTACTCAATATCAAGCTTAGTGCCTCACTAGATGCAGAAAAATGTCTTCGCTTATACAGCAATTTAAGTTTGCAAAGTTTAAGTTCAAGTGTGAGGCCAGGGGATACCTGTGCTACATCCCTGGAAAAACCTTCTTGTATAAGAGCATCCACAATATCTCGTTTTGAAGAGACCTTCCTTGAAAAATATTATTCATAAAAAGAATTGATGTCAATACAAATTATGTGAATATTTTGTGAATATATCAGTAAAAAAACAAAGACAGAACGAGAGAGAGAGATGAGAAGGAGAACCAACATTTGAGTGAGTGAATTGTATAGCCTAGGCTAATAAAGTTTCAAAACAACACTGTAAGCTATTTCAAGTTATAAAACAAGAGTAGTGTCAAACAATATCAACATGCAAGAACAGAAGATTTAGTCAAAAGCAAGGTAAAATATGAAGGAGAAAGGCTTGTTCTCCATTGCTCCGACACATTCAGCTTCTACTTCCAAACTGATGGACACACTTTTCCCACCAAAAACTACTTTGTCGTTGTAAGCATATTACATTAAATATCAATCATACCTTAAACCTAAAGTAGTTCTCGCAAATTCTTTTTGGACAGGTGAAACATTTATTATCGAAGAGGAGATAGCTATTGTTTACAATAACTAAGAAAATTTCAACTCTATATGTAGGAGCAGCCATCCACAATTTTGATCAAATATTTATACAAGTGATGTCCTATGACTCCAGAAGTACACAAAAAAAAACATGACACACTTGACAAGAAATTTTCTATCTCCAGAATGCAATCCTATTTTGCTCTTTTAAACTATACACATCAGAGAATGAACATAATAAGAGGCCCACTGTACCTCCCATCCCAATTTCTTCTCAAAAGTCCTAAAATGAACACATATCTATATTGACACACTAAAGATATCATGGAGAGTTGACAAGTAGAGAGAATAAAGTTTGTTAAGGTTCATGTAAAGCATTATACATGGAGACATTTTTATTACAAACTGAAATCACCAGAAGGACTTACCTCTTTTGGTAATTTACTCAGAAATGATATCAATTCAGCTGGATGATCATCTCCATCTGCACCAGCTCGAACCTCTCCTGGAGTAGCATCTAGAACCCAGACCTATGACCCAATTAGTTTGAATTACTTCTAAGAATTTGGAGTGGAAATAAAAAAAAAAACATGATGGCAAAATAGATTGCAAGACCAAAGAAAGTGCAATAGAAAAGAAAATTATCATCCCTGAAAACCAATTACCAAAATCATCATATGTAAACGAGAGAACTGGAAGGCAAATGGTATATAGCCTTAACTGAGCTTTTAACATTACTTTTAAGTTTTAACCACTCACAAGTTTAAGCTATATTGAAACAGTGTTTGATATTACCTCAAGTATGCTTGTAGAATTTTATTACGGATACTTATGCGTAAAGACCAATTACCAATATCACCCATTCAAAATGAGAGAACTGTGAAGCAAATGGTATATACTGCCTTAACTGAGTTCTTAACATTGCTTTAACCACTCACAAGTTCCACTCTATATCCAAAACTGTGTTTGATATTACTGCAAGCATGCTTTTACAGTCTTCATACAGAATACTTACTCTAACTGGCCGTGCAAGGGGCTTTGGAACCTGCTCAACCATGCTCAATGCAACTGCATAGTAACAAGAAAGATCAATGTCTGAACAACAACATATCAATTGATTTCACCAAGTAGCTTTTCACTGAATAAGCTAAAAGTTACCTTTTCCTCCAAAGCTGTGACCAACTACAACTCGGGGAGTCAGTCTGAGCTGGCCAAGCTAAACAAAGAAGAAATAAACATTGAGCCCAAGCAATGTGTTACCGTAATAGTGTTAACATCTCAGGCAAGAAGTGAAGAGGCAAAATGGGGAACCATTTGACCCAACACAAAATCAGAAAACAAGAGAATCATAAGTGACACCACTGAACTGAAATGGTATATCATCACATCTATTGCCCCAGTATTGCAGGATAAAGTAAAATTTTACCAGCACGTAAGCATTTCTTTCCTTTTACAAATATTGAGAATGTATAGGACTATAGGTTTCCATGGAGAACGTTCCCAATGATTCAGTGATATGGAATCAACTATTAACATAAATTGGTAAAAGAATACGCACAAATAAGAAAAGGAAAAGTAAGTGCGCTTGCTCCTGCATTCAAAGATACTTAATAGTTTCAATAAGTATAAGTCATAAAATCAATTAGAAATCCTCCCCGATTATTCATAAATATGGTGATCAAGTACTGCAGTCTGCAAGTGCCTCAATTGAAGTATTCTTTTATAAGTGCCTCGACTAATAGTTGGTATGTCAAGCCCTTCTATTGTCTCTTAGCATAAGAGGGTAAACAAAGTTGATTCAGGTTGGATCTATAACATGGGTGAAAAAAAGATGATCTCGAGAAACTGTAAGTCACCGACAATGTAACACAAACACAGAGGGAAGGGCCACATGTGTCGAGCACATAGAGTGGACATCTTGGACAGGTCTGCGGGACCCATATTTGATTCAAATTAAACTAGCCTTATCATGTCAAAAAAATAATCCTGCATATAAACTGCAGCATCTTAGAGCAAATTTACAAATGGGCCAAAAGATAGTTGGCCAGGACACTTATCAGAGACGTATATGGGTTGTGCGGAGGGAGAGGGAGAGGAGAGCTTTCGAAGGGGTTGGGGTGATTTCGTACATGTGAAGAGTAGCTTCTTGTCTCTAGTTTCTTTTGTTGCACAAATAGGTTCTTGTTTGTTTAGATGAGTGGGTGACTTTGTAGAGACCATATTTTAGTGTAGGTTTCTCTACTTCTTGTATGCAGGGATTTCCCAATATTGATAAAATTATTTACCTTATCAAAAAGAGATGGTGACACCTAGCTGATGTGGAAAAATCACATGATGCGCATATCTTGGCCTGTCACCTAGGTTGCACAGGTCAACTGCCTTGACCAATCAAGCCAAGGGGAGCACAGAGATTACTAACACTCAGAAATCTTGTGATTCAGTCCAAACAACGAATGTAGTGAAAATTCATGGGAATCAGAACATCATTCGATGATCAACAAAGATTCATTCAGTCAACACTAAGGTTGACACTTCATTACCGCATTGTTGTGACGACGAAAAGTCATGCAAGTCATTGTAAAACCACCAGTAGATGTGATGCCTTTAGATGGATGAAGAAACCTTCACTTTCATGGGTTTGAAGATGAAGCTAGTCCCCTCTTTGAAAATTTGAAAGCTGTTGGGAAAGTAATGGGAGAACCCAATAATAATGAATGTTGTCTACTTGACAAAGTAGAGAACTGATCCCACAAAAAAAGGGATGAAGTAGGAAATGGATATATAACTGAAAGAATTAGAATTGCAAGTCAACTATGAGGGCAAAAAAGTTCAGCAATAACGGAAGGAACAACATCAATCATGGGGGCCTCTAGGATGACATGACAATAGCTAATGTTTCCACATGAAACATGTAAACATGCACAAGTGTGCATGCAAGACCCATATCTACTTGCAGAAAGACAATATGTTTATCAATATCAAAAGAAAAATATATATTTGAGAATAATGCAAGTCATGCTCTTCTAAACTTCAACGAATCAAATAGAAGCACAGTCAAGGACCGACTCCTAATGTCTGTCAAAATTTTCCACGACTGCCCCACAAAAAGCTTAGTGATACGGATGCCATATAAATGGCACTCAAGAAAATACAGTACTTGCAGAGTGCAACAGGTCATGGTCAAGAAACAATACCAGCTTTAGGACATCAAGAGCAGCTGATGCAACTGTATGTGTGCCTCTCTTCTTGAGGGATGCTGAATCACCATGGCACCGCAAGTCCACCAGGAGAAACTGCAGAAAAGTATATCTACTGTAAGACTGTCAGCAACAATATCATATCAAAACAAGTCAATCATAAGATATCGACAATCAGTTGAAGAAGAACGTGAGTTTTGAGGACCAGAACTGGCGAAAGGCAGCAAATGAATTCAAGATGACATCCCCACAAAGAGGAGAAAAGATGGGTTCAAGAATATGAGACCGCAATTAATAGTATCTTCCAAGAGTTAATGAAAAATATTCAGGAAAACTCAAACAAGCTCACATACAACAGTTCAATACATCACAATCTGTTTCTAGTTGCCTCTCTCAGGAGGAGGATAAAGCACATCAGAACCCCACAAAAATTGGGAGCTTCATATGTTTTTGTTTTAATTTCTAAAGCTTCACTATATGTTTTAATATTAGCATTTTGATCAAATAAATCAATAAAAATAGAGCACTGTTTTCTGGCAAGGACTTGATGCATACACACATATAATACAGCACACCTACTACAAAAGTTGCCCCAACATAATTATGCACCAAACTTATTGTTCCCAAAAGAGTTTCTATAGGATGTTAATTAATGACTTCTATGAAGTTTGGAATTGAATTAGTGCCTATATTTGTCTTCCAACAACCCAAAAGAATTTTTTTAGGACGTATCATATTAGTAATAAATGTAAAAGAATTGAAAATCAGAGAAGAGGAAGTCACTTGTCCAATGTTCAACAAAAACACTCAGGTGTTGTTTTTATATAATCTATGATTATGTTTTTTTTCTAATGACGGTGGTGTACGGGCCAGCTTGCACTCACCTCAACTATTCCACTGGGTACCTGCTATCTCTACTAGCGCAGACACGGTTAACCCTGTCAACCATGGTTTAGACTAATGGAAGCAAATCACCATACTGTTTTTTGCCTTCATTGGGATTTGAACCTGAGACCTCCTTCCCTTTCAGTGACCACTAATTGAGCAGCCTGGGAATTGCTAATCTATGGTTATGTGAAAAGAATCTTCTTGGGCTTTTCAATGTGTCCAAGCTTTATGAATATAAGAAAAGACTATCTCTCAAGGGTAGTAATGCCAGATCAAATCTTCCTTTCTCTTCATTCTTCACAGATAAAATATAGAAGAAAAGGGGGTTGAATTGACCAACAGTAAACAACTTGCAACAAAACACACTCCCTGTCTAATTGGGACAAGTTAAACATAATGCAGAACTCTTTAATATACTGCATATATAAGAAGGGATAAGAATTAGTGCTATCTCTAAGTTACCAGTTTCAAAAAAAATATATATATTAGTGCTTATCTCTACTACCTGCCATTTCGGAAATTCTTGGGCCAATCTCCTAGCAAAGCTTCCTGAAAATTTGAGATTGTCATGGAAAAAGGTTGACGAGATGAAACTTGAAGAAGGAAAATTGTTTGAGCAGATTGGAGGAATAAGAAAAATAAAAATAAAAGAAATCAAAAAGAAAACTATCTAAAGCAATAGTAAGTCAGCAATTAATTAGTAATTCTCTATGGAAATAAGAACCTCTATGCCACAAGATGTAAAATTTCCCTTGCACTCCAGCAATAGAGACACTTTTAAATCATTCTTTTCCACAAGCAAATAGTTTTACATTTTATTGTAATATGAACTTCCTCAAGGCTCAAACTACAGGTTCTTTATCAGGATTCTGAAGTACATTGCATAACTTGCAACACGGTTAGATATCAAAACAAAAAGGGGGAAACAGAATTTGAGTAAACCCATTGTACTTGAAGATAAAAGGAGAATTCACAGAGTGCAATAAGCATGATGCATCATGAAACTTGGTTCATGGTCGGGTGAAAAGAAAAAAAAATATGGAATCTCCTTTCCAGTATCTCTGTCACAACACTCCTTTAACTTTTCTGCTAAACGAAAGCAAGTTCTTCCTATCCAAGAAAGAGTTTCTGAAGTTTAGCTAAGATGGTCCTAATCAGTAATCACCAATAAAACTGAAACAAATTGAACTCTACCGGCATCAGCTGCTACTAGGTGTAACAATTGTGCTATTTAGAGCATCAAGATGGAAAACTAAGGACATAGAACATTACTCAGTGCAGATGGAAATCTAAGGACATAGAACATTACTCTATGCATATGGAAATATGGAATGGGTTATTAATTTCATAAAGAGCTACGGAATGGGTAAGGAAAGAATTATTCCGTGCCATATGGAAAATTGAGGGAATTAGATGGTACATGAAATAGTTTCCAGTCTCTACAACTCCTCACTGTTTTGGAAATGATAATAATTTAGACATTCTGCTGTTGGAACTGTTCTCGTTTCAAGCAAAATTCCAACTGCTAGTTACATAAGAAGACTTGACCAAGCGCTGCATGTGCAATGTTAATATATGCTCAGAGAAACAAGGATAAGAAATTTGAGAAACAAGGCACTTCAAAAGAATCATGAGAATTCAGTGAATACACAAGACATTTGTGTGTTGTGCCGAAATGTTACAAATCTTTAGATGAGTCATTACCCCAGTTTTTCCTGCTGCCAAGAATACCATGCAAGAGAACAGCAGTCGGTGGTTCAGGCAACGATCCCTCCATAATATAACTCCATTTTACCTATACATCCAAGTTCCCATTATCAATGGCATATACGTGTTAAACAGCACAAAAAACGTTTAATGGGCTAGAGAAAATACCTATTCTACTAGTTTATTTAGCATATTAATGAATAAGTGAAGTAAATAGATTGTAGACTGAAAAATGATTGAATGTACAGAACTTATGAAAATGGCAAAAAGCTAGAGACTTGAGCAACTTTATCTGTTGGAATAATGAATCTTAGTTCCTTAAGACTACGAAAATATTTTTCTGAAGTCATAAATTTGATAATTATGATGATATCCAGCAAAAAGGGGATGTCTCCCTAAAGTTATATCAAGAAAGAAGAGGAGGAGGATTAAAAATTGAATGAGAGGTCCATTATCACGTCTCACGTCTCAGGGGAATATATGTTATTCATTGAACTATTTGGTATGTTCATTTAGAAATTTATTTTTTTAACTCTGATATTATCATCTATGTAACCCAATGGATAATGGGATCCCTATTTACTTAAACACCATACTTAGTTCACTGGACAGGATTCAATTTTATGCTATTGCGGTATTGCCTATCACACATCCCTTGTTGTACAACCTTTGCCTTAGAACCAAGGCCCTTGGGGCTTCTTTTATTTCAAGTTTACACTTGAAAATTGCTTGACAGGGATGAATTAACAACTTTAGGAATAATAAACAATAATGACCATGGCAGCATAATAAGAGCTACAATGACAACAACAATGAAAACAACACAATCAAAATGATAAACGTAACCCATTTTCCTATGTGTACCCATCACCAAAAACTTTAAAATTTGAAATATGCATATCAATGCGAACTTCGCTAAGAGGAGAAGACAATTGAAAAAAAAATCCATACAGGTGATACCAGCCAATTGAGATAAAACCTTAGTTGTTGTCTTTGTTGTTGCTGACACACTCAAATTAGTCCACTCTTTGTACAAGTATCTTAGCATTAATCTGACATGGGAGTCCGCGTGGAGATGAGAGTTTTTTTTATTATTTTTATGACAAGGGAAACCCGCAACCGCTACCCTTTGGGTGCACACAGGTAAAAAAAACCGCTCCTATGCAATAGCTCACATATTAGAGATAAGAATGGATCTAGAGAACCTCTTAACTAGTCCTCGGAGACAATCTATAACTAACATCATGGAATAAGATGTGCCCGAGTATTACGGATGGAAAAAAAGAGCCTTATTGTCCCATATGAGAGTCAGTGCTGTGAGACAGACAAATTATTTACCAATACTTTGGAATGAAAATTGAAATGTGCTAGAATCATGAGGAACGTATAAAGATGACTCACAAAGTCGACCTCGATTAGATTGTAATTAAGGTTATTGATTGATTAAAATATGTATATAGTGGTTTGCTTTCATTAGATTAAAACCATACAACTAAAATCATATACCACATAGCTGCCTCTCAGATGAACTCAAACAATTATAGTGTGACACGAAGCAATACCCATTAACGGTGTCCTTTCACTAACAAAGCAGTAACCAAAAAGCGTACGACACACAATAGCTAACTGTCTAATTTTATATATATATTCCACCAACCAGAGGTAGCAGCACTAGAACAAGAGTTTTCCATGAAAAGATATGCTTCTTTTCCTGACCGGAGATCTGATTCACTGTATAGTCCTTATTGGACAAGAAAAAGAAAAGGAAAAACAAAACAAAAAGAAAAAGAAAAATAGGTCTAGGACTAGACTGCACTGCGTATCCACTAGATTAAAGCAATACTTTTCAGATTTTTCTACTATAATTTGACGTGGCCCAGAACAGTCAGAATATCACCATCTATACACTTCATCCCAACTCAAACACTTAGGTTACTGTTCAGCTGTAAAATACTTTCCGAAAAGATACATCCCACATGCATACTTCAAAATAAATAAACATGTGAACAAAGATAGAGAGGGGGGAAAGGAAAAAGAAAAAGCATAGCAAACATAAACTAGTTACATTTCAACTCAAAAAAGAGACTTACTTTTGCTCCTTGAACGAGCTCATATGCCTGCACAGAAAAATTATCTCATCAGTAGTAGATTCAGTTGCACATCAAACAACTTTGGTAGTCATACTCTTCAATAGTACATTTATAGCGAATAACAATTACTACTTTAATACTACGTAGTTTGTGAAAGAAAACAGATATACATTCCTTTTTTTTTTTAAACTGAAAACAGATGTACCTTAATTTTTACTTTTAAACTTTTTGACAATTTACCTTCCTCCAGATTTTAGATATCCATTGAACTAACGTAAATAACTTTTGTATAGAAGTATTAAAACTTAAAACAGTGTAATCATTTTTGTTTCATCTGAAAAACAAGAGTGTAGATTGAAAGTAAAAAATAATATCATTTCTTAATTGTTTGCTTGGAACAGAGAAAGGGAAGAGAAAATACGATAGAAAATAGGAGAAAAAGCCGTCACTTCCTTTCTATTGTTAGGAAGAAACAGAGAAAATAACTTTGTGCCACCAATTTGGAAAAGATCTTTCCATACTCCATGATCCTCAAATCTTTCTCCACCAACCAAACAAGAGAAAGAAAAACTCATTCTCGTTTCCTTCCTATTTCTTCCTTTCTTCAGTTTCCAAGATATAATTTCTCTAATATTCAAGTACCTTGTGAAGGTTCTTTTATCATGTCAACTAACTTTTTCAAAAGTTGTATTCAAATAGAAAAAAATTGATGACGTTAACTAAATTTAGCACCGTTATGGAATCAAATGTTTGTGTACAATCCTTCTAGAGATAGGAAGAAGTGCTGATGTAAGTGTCACAAATTAATGAACCAACAATTTTACCAAAAGTATAAGAGAAGTCAACTCCAAATTTTCCAAAATAAGTACTTAATAATAAGAGATATAGCACAGATCCACTACCAGCACTTCAGATGGCACAACAACCTTCCCGCTGGAAAGTCTCTCATCTACCATTGTCATTCTTATATTTGAACCTTTAAACGTCCTTTTTGAATAAACAAGAGACACCTGAGCAGAGCAAAGTGAACCACAACAGCCCTTAGAATATGCAAAGCCATTCATTATTTTAAATCGGATCACTTACAAAATTCAAATCACCGCATAAAATTCTAAATTATTACTCCCTCCATTTCAAAATAAGTGGTGTTTTTAGCTTGGACAAGCCCCTTAAGAAAACTACTCATTACTAGAAAGTAAGATGTACTTTTACTTATTTTGAAACATATGAAAAGGCAAAAACACCACTTAGTTTGAAATGGAGGGAGTAACAAAAAAACTAAAAACAAGATGAGAAAATTATCACTAGAGCATAGAAACCATCGGACATAATGATCTCAGTCATTAATATGGAAGTAAAAGAAATTTTCACTTAAAGCTTCTATGCTATGAAGAAGAAAAGCACGACTGGAGTGGGTAGCTGCTTTAACTCACACAGATGATCGAGAAATATAACGAGCAAGAAACCAGAGTCACCGAATTCACACATGTGCTCGAGAAATAGAATAAACATATCATTATCTGACACTCTTAGACTATTCCATTCACTTTTACAAAGCAAGATACAACACTGCAGAATAGCACAAAAGTAAAACAACTGTGAAATGGACCAACAGCTTAAGCAAGAAACCAGTGCCACCAAATTCTAGGATGTCACACTAAAACCAGGAAAAGTCCACGGTATTCACATAGCATTTGCATTCCTACGAAAAAATATAAACAGTCAGCCTACAGATAATCAAACTACTATGAATGCTCTTCCACAAGCCCCAATAGAGCAGACATATATAAACTTCAACTAGTTTAGAATTGCAACATTTTTCATTAATAATGCTACAAAAGGAAAGAAAGACACCAACTAGCTTATATAGACCTCAACTAGTTTAGAATTGGGACATAGTTCATTAATAAAAGATAAAACACGTAAGCAAGATACCAAAAAAGCATAAAAATTGGAACTTTTTTTAATGTTAATATCGTTTGTAACGAAGGAGTAATGGTTCCAGCAATATACCGGTTACCCATTAGTCCAAATTTAGTGAAAACCAGGAAAACAAATTACTTACCTTCTGGAATGGCGCAGAAATCTTGGTCGTCAGAAACTTGTTAGTAATCAAACCAACCCCAGGTGAGTCTTTTGTTAATGCAGCTCCATTTTGGAAACGCCGGCACGCCGTGAAATTCGAAATAGCCGACATTTCTTGGAGAAGAGATCGGTGAAGAAAACCACCCAAATTCCTCCTCCAATCAACTTGTACAGCTAAAAAATAAATATGAAAGAGAGAAATTTGATAAATAGAAAATGCGACGGAGAGACCGAGGAGAAGGTGGAGAGCTCCTTAAACACGCAGACTTTTCCCCCTCCTAATTCTGCTACTACAGTGGTAAAAAGGGGATTTCTTCTGTTATTTCTCGGCCAAGAGATCTGTGGTGGCTTTGTTGTGTTTCGTTTAAGCCCGACACCAAATTAAACACTTCATTTTTACCACTAAAGAACGATGAAGCCTGCACAGTACAACCTGATGGAACCGCATGATAAGCCATTCGAGATCGTTTAGTTGTGAATAAATTATATTAGATTGAATTATTTTGAAATAAATAGTGAATAAATAATTTAAAAATTGTCTAATATCTTTGATTAAATATATAAAAAAATAATTATTTTTTATTTTTTTAATTTTTATTTCTTATACATTATATCAAACAATTCCTAAAATTTTAAAATTTGAGTTATTAATTAATAAACTAAAAAGAGAGCTCTTATGAATGGTTAGGAAAAGTAAAATGAAAGGAATACGTTTAGTTAAGATTGAAATGAATAATTGAAAGATATGATATTATGTAACTTCAAGCTTGAATTTTTTTATTTTAATATTGTAAGCATAAATTTGCTTTAAAAATATTAAATCTGAACATATTTTGTATAGACATGTTTTAAATAGTGATTCTCCAAACAACTATTTATACACTTTCCCATAATAAGGTGTTTTTCTTGGGTTTTTAATAGGAACGGTTTGAAAAAAATATTAGAGAAATCAAAGTTTTGAGGCGAGAAAAATGACTATTTTTTAAGAGTTATTGTGTGTATGTTCTTTAAGGGATGACAAACAGTTCTATCATAATACAATAAAGCCTAAAATATATTTACAATACTTTTAAGAACGTTTTGTATATATAAAACTTAAGAAATGACTTTTCATAATAGTGGTATGGTCTTTCATGAACAAATGACCTTTCATTTATAAATAGTCATGTTCATAAAAATCAAATCCAACCCGTCTCAAATACAAATCATTTAGATATATTATTATTATTATTAAATATATATATAAGTAAACCTGCTCCATTAAATAAACTAAATGAATTAGGCCTTAAAAAGACCTAAAAATAACTTCTCCTACCAATATAACAATTTTTCCTTTATATTACAACTATCTCATGGGATTTTGATATATTTCTCATGGGATTTTGATATATTTCTCATGGATTAAGTTGATCCAATATCATATTATCTCAATCCATTTGATTTTAATGGAAGAAGAAATTATGGTACCAGTTAGATAGTCACTTGTGATGGTGTTATGAAGTAGGTTTGATTTATTTAAAAAATATTTAGAGTTAAATTATTTTGTAATAACTAGATTTAAAGTTAAATAAATTAAATTCAAATTTTGTTATATGTCAATTTTATTATCGAATCTAAAATTTGAAGCCTACTAAATTTAAAATAAAAATGTAAGACTTTCATAATTTAGGCTAGGTCATAACCTAATTTTTGCAACTAAAGATTTGAATTTGAACTATATTCCATTCAAATTTTGATCTTTCATAGGAGTTAGGCTCTAATATATATTGATTTTAGTTTCAACAAAATTTAATATTAAATTCAATATCTAAAATTAGGGTGCAAATAAAAACACTTTAAAAATCAACCATCTTATGTAGGTTCATTGTAGTCAAAATAATAATAACTTTTCTACTTTTCTAATTAAAATAATTAATTTGTTCACATCATTTTAGGCTAACATTAATTAGAAACACGATAGTTGTTCTCAAAAGAAAAATTTAAATACCTAAAAAGACTGATAATTGTCACAAACTTATAAACACATGGAGGAACTCAAAGAAAAATTTTAAAAACTATTTTTTTTTTTTTTTTGCAAATTAAGGTTATTTTTTGAAAGATTTTACTAAATGGGACAAAAATATTAGGACATGACACTTTTAAAGACACTATGTTGTTTCTTGCTTATCTTCAAAATGGAATTTAGGCCCATTGATAAAAAAACTATGATTTTTGTTTGGTTAAATGATTAATTCTTTTTTCTTTTACCATATATGAACCTTTTAAATCAAAGTAAAACGAAGGTCATCATAAAATAAAGGCAAAGGACAAAAATTATATACTCTTAAGGCAAAATTATCATTTGTCACTTATAAGTTTGTAATTACAGAAATTCCTCAAAATGATACAATAATATAAGCGCTGATACATTAATCTGATGCGCGAGATACATTAATCGTTAAGTAAGATACATTACATTTTATACATGATACCCTAATCTGATGTACATTTTATACATGATATATTAATTTGATGCGCGAGATACATTAATCTGAATGAGGGATTTTGGAAATTTGTAAAACTAATAGGAGATAATGATAATAAGAGAACTTAAAAGTGAGATTTCTGTCATTTTCCCCTACAATAATAGATTAGAGTCTAATACTTTTTCAATTACAAAAGTTATATTTGCATAATTTTTAAAATTAGAGATAAAATTTAAATAGTAAGCTAACTAGGGGTTATTATGCAAACCCAACCTAGTAGAATTGCTGTAAAATGTGATTGGGCCTATGGGCCGAAAAACTATCCAGGAGGTAACGACACTCCTTTTATAATGTGTCACTCAAAACCCTAGAGACGCCGAACACCACAGAGGTAGAAGAACAGAAGACGCAATGGGTACGTTCGTCTATCAAATCTCTCTCTGTATTATACTCTTTGCTACTTTGTTGATTCATGTCGAAAATTTAGTTGAAAATGAACAATCTATAGGTTTTGTGTAAGGTCTTTTTGTGATTAGGAACAGGTTCGTACTTCTAATTATCTCTTTTGGTTAGATAATCGGACATTTTGTTGTAATGATTCTGTTAATTGAGTAAATTTTCATTATAATTTGTTGCACTGAACAAATACAGATCTAGTAATTGAATCAGATACATATACACACAATATGTCTGCTATAATCTGGCTATGGTGGGAGAACTAGCTTTGGACGTGGTTGTTTGTGTATAGGTTGATTGACAACTCTTCATTTATTCTAATAGGCTATGAGTGGTGTTTCAATTATAGAGTTTTGTTTTACGGAATATGCTGCATTTTCCGCTACATAGTTTTATCCCAAATGCACGCATGAGATGAAAATGTGGATATTTTACCCTAAAAGCTGGATAGGATAAAGTTTAAATGAGACTTAAAGTTGTTTTGGGGAAGTGGTATTTATGGATATTGGTGTTGCTGGAATAGTGGCTGGTGTTTGACGTTTGGTGGAAATGCAGGTGCTTACACTTATGTGTCGGAGCTATGGAGGAAGAAGCAGTCAGATGTTATGAGGTTCTTGCAAAGGGTGAGGTGCTGGGAGTACCGTCAACTCCCTTCTATAGTCCGTGTCACCAGGCCTACCCGTCCTGACAAGGCACGCCGCTTGGGATACAAGGCCAAGCAGGTACATTTCTGTTGTGTTTAGTAATATACTCCATATGTACTTAATGGTAGGATTACAGACATTTTATCTTTTTTTTTTTTGCAAGATTTGTTCAGTAAATGAGTAGTGAGTTTGGATATCTAGTGGAAATTAAGTTTGATTCATGCCCTCTTTGTTTTATATTTGTGTTCATTAGCTGCCTATCGGCTAAGTCTGTCTCACTGTTGGGTCTTATAATATTATCTCTATGTTATGTTGGAGACATACATCTGTGATTGCTGAGTTGCTTTTGAAGGCTATATTGTATGACCTTATTGTTCATCATTTCTGACTTGTATGACATTATTGTTCATCATTTCTGACCAGTTTCTAGATGCAAAAGATAGAATCCCTTATACAATATACTCTGTTTCTTTTACCCATTCGAGCAATAGTAAGAAATCTTTTCTTCTATCATGTTGAAATGCTACCTTTTCCATTGTATGGACTTGTAATTAAGACTATTATCTTTCCAGGGCTATGTGGTCTACCGTGTTCGTGTGAAACGTGGTGGAAGGAAGAGGCCAGTTTCCAAGGGTATTGTGTATGGTAAACCCACCAACCAGGGAGTCACCCAACTGAAATTCCAGCGTAGCAAGCGATCTGTTGCTGAGGAGCGTGCTGGTAGGAAATTGGGTGGTCTTAGAGTCCTCAACTCTTACTGGATTAATGAGGTGTGTGCTTTTAACATATTACCTAGTGTATTTTTATGTTCTAACATGCTAGAGTGCAAAGTTATCCGGATTTGTAATTGAGACAAAGAACTGTATTTCATTATCTACTACCAACTTTTAAACTTGAGCTCTTTATCCTAATATGGTTTGTGAGGTGGTTGAGTTTATTTTCTGAATATGCAAGATACCACTCTGTAAATGACACTCTTTCGGTGACCGAGTTACTTTTTAGTTTTTTTCACGTTACGTAGACTTTTTATAAACATGCTTTAATGGTGGGAATATCATTAACCTTAACCTTCTCTCATGCAGGATTCAACCTACAAGTACTTTGAGGTAATATTGGTTGACCAGGCTCATGCTGCTATCCGCAATGATCCAAGGATCAACTGGATCTGCAACCCAGTGCATAAGCACAGAGAATTGCGTGGTCTCACTTCAGCTGGTAAGAAATACAGAGGACTCCGAGGAAGAGGACATCTCCACCACAAGGCTCGCCCCTCAAGAAGGGCAACCTGGAAAAGGAACCAGACTCTGTCTCTCCGCCGTTACCGTTGATCTGCTTGACCTTTTTGAGAGGCTGCTGCTTGCTTATTTTTTTGCATTATCTGGTTTTAGCCCTTTTATCTTGAAACATTCAGCTGTTTACAATTTTGAACAACTAGTTTTGTATTGAAGTATCCATGTTCTTGCCGAATGAGTCACCTGAACTCTAAACAATAGATTCTAGTGAAATTTTGTGTTGAAAGTATACCTTTTCTTGCAGTGATAGAGTTTCCTTGAAACTAGAACAATTGATTGTAGTAGATTGTGTTGAAGTATCCATTTTCATGCAGAGATGGGGTTGCATTCGAACTCAAGCAATAGATGTTAGTTGTACATAAACTGGGAACCAAGGTTCAATACAATTATATCAGGTGTCCGTTAATATAAAAATTTAACAAGGTCAAAAATGTTTTTGAACTAGTTAAATTGAACAAAACCGTCCCTGGTTAATAATTTTTAGCCCCTAACAACTTGCTACATATACTTGCGAAATAAATAATAAATCAAAGTCCTGTGCTACGAAATTAACATTTTTATCCCATGTAATATGTGAATAATTTTTATTCTTAAAGAATAATTAGGAATGTTAAACTCGTTGAATATATACAAACAAGTTGTAGTATATTATTTTGCCCTGTGAATATAATATTTTGACTTGTACACGATAAATGGGAGTCTGAATTTATTAATGACTCGTGGATATAATATTTTGACTTGTACAAGATAAGGGGAAGACTTTGCCGTCTTGGCTTGGTTGGATCATATTATATGGGATTAATTAGAATGTATTATTTTGGATTGATTGGAACATATTATGACTTGTAAATAAAATATTTTGAACAACTAGTTTTGTATTTGAAGTATCCATGATCTTGCTGAACGAGTCTCTTGAACTCAAAACAATAGATTCTAGTAAAATTTTGTGTTGAAAGTATACATTTCCTTGCAGTGATCGAGTACCTTGAAACTCAAACAAATAAGATTCTAGTAGATTGTGTTGAAGTATCCCTTTTCATGAAGAGATGGGGTTGCATTCGATCGAGCTCAAGCAATAGATGTTAGATGTTACATGAAACTTGGAACCAACGTTAAATACATTGATATGAGGTGTCCGTTAGTATAAAAAATTTACAAACGTCAAATAACTATGTTAAATTGAACAACACCGTCCTAAGTTTAATAATTTTCACCCCTCTAACAATTTGCTACATATACTTGTTAAATAAATAAAGAATCAAAATCTTGTGTTCTGAAATTAACATTTTTATCTCATATAATATGTGAATAAATTTTATTTTTATAGAATAATTAGGAATGTTAATGATTTTTACTCGTTGAATATAATATTTTGACTTGTACACGATAAATGGAAGTCTGAATATATTATTATGACCCGTAAATATAATATTTTGACTTGTACGAGATAGAGATAAAGATAAAGGGAAGACTTTGCCGTCTTGGTTTGGTTAGAACATATTATATGGGATTAATTAGAATGTATTATTTTGGAATATATTATGACTTGTAAATAAAATATTTTGACCTGTACAAGAGAGAGTATGATAGAAAGTTGATATATACCTCTTTAATTGTATGCAATATTTATACATATACAAAAGAAAAAGAAAGCAAAGTTTCTTGCTCTCCTCATGGCTCAACCTTACAGAACTGCTTATCATTTCCAACCTCCCAAGAATTGGATAAATGGTACATTCTTAACACGCTCATATTTTTTCAAAAATATGATTAATTTTGTGTAATCTAGTCGAAGTTAATTCATTTATGTTTTGATGAATTGTGTCATTGACTTGCAATGCTGATGAACTGGGAATACATGACATGTCGTTGAATTCACAGATCCTAATGGTAAGTTTTCCAGTCTAATCATCAATCTTCTTTATATACAACTTGCAATTTTATTACATTGATCTACCTTTTATTTAGCAATATTATGTCAAGTAATCGTACTAGCAAAGTTGTTTTGCCTATTTTATCCTCCAGAGATGTTGTGTTTGTTGAAAAAATACCTTCTTCACGAACACTTATCTATGCTTGACTTTCGCAAACTTCATTAAATTTGCAGGACCAATGATGTACAAGGGAATTTACCATTTATTTTACCAATACAATCCTGAAAGTGCAGAATGGGGAAACATAGCATGGGGTCATTCTACTTCAACTGATCTTGTCAACTGGACTATTCATCCTCCAGCTCTTTTGCCTACAGATACATATGACATCAGCGGTTGTTGGTCAGGTTGTTACGATTTTGTGAAAATATTTCGTTAATTATTCAGGAGATAGACATCAAGTATATATAAAATACATTTCTTCACAGGTTCTGCAACGATCCTCCAAGATGGCACACCAGCTATACTCTATACCGGAGGCAATTCACAAAAAGTTCAACTTCAAAATCTAGCTGTACCTAAAGATCCATCGGACCCTTACCTTGTCGAATGGGTTAAATCTCCTCATAATCCAATCATGACACCGAATGAAGATGAGAAGGAATTGTTTAGGGACCCAACCACCGCGTGGTTAGGGCCTGATGGGATTTGGAGAGTTGTTATAGGAAATGAAAGAAAAAACAGAGGAACTGCTGTTTTATACAAAAGCGAAGATTTTATTCATTGGACAGAAGCAGAGCGGCCTCTGCATTCGTCCAGTGAAACTACAATGTGGGAATGCCCTGATTTTTTCCCTGTCTTAATTGACGGGGAAAATGGACTTGACATTTCGGAGATATTTTCAGGAATAAAACACGTGCTTAAAAATAGTGTGGCTCGTTCTTTTGTTGATTATTATACTATTGGAGTGTATGATCATCTCAACGATGTGTATACACCAGATGAGGGATCGGTAGACAATGAATCAGGATTACGACTGGATTATGGAAGGTATTATGCTTCCAAGTCTTTTTTTGATAGTGAGAAGAAGAGGAGAATCTTCATTGCTTGGGTTAATGAGTCTACAAGTAAGGAAATCGATTTAATTAAAGGATGGTCTGGTCTTCAGGTAATAATTCGTTTAGGTGACCATTTATTTTTATCCGTCCATTATTCAAAGACAAAATTTAATTTTAAACTTCTAAATTTTCCGTAACAATCAAAAACTAAAGTTACTATTACAGTCGTTTCCTAGGAAAGTTTGGCTGGATAGAGGTGGAAAGCAATTGATTCAATGGCCTGTCGAAGAAATAGAAATGCTAAGGACAAACAAAGTTGATTTACAAAATATAACACTCGAAGCTGGTTCAAAACGTGAAATTTCTGGTGTCACTGCTGCACAGGTATAATTCTTCCTATGAAAAAGCTTGTAAATTTCTTTTGTTGATATTATTCGTCCAAATTCAAATTTGACACTCATAATACGACAGGCTGATGTAGAAATCTCCTTCTCAATTCCAATCGCGGTGCTTGAGCAGGCAGAGGTGTTGGAATCAAATTGGACAAATCCACAAGAGATAGCTAAGCAAAGTGGTTCATTAGCCAACACTGGTGTTGGACCTTTTGGGTTGCTAGTTTTGGCCTCAAATAATATTGAAGAATATACAGCAATATTCTTTAGAATTTTCAAAAAGAATGACAAGTTTGTTGTGTTAATGGGCTGTGACCAAAAAAGGTACAAAAATCAACCTAAATTTTTGTTTTATTTTGATAACCAATTAATTTTTTTTCTACTTGTAGATTTATAAAATTGTGAAATGCAGGTCATCTGTGGGTCTTGAGTATGATAAAACCAATTATGGAGCCTTTTTGGACATTGATCCTCTTACAGAAAAATTATCACTAAGAACTTTGGTAAGTTTCACTACCAAATTATACAAATCTCCTAATTTTTAAATAATGCAGCATATTCAAGTTCGAAATATGAAGTATATAAATTGTTGAGAGCGCGGCATGGACTAGATCATGCGATTGTTCTATATGGTGAACTCTATCATTGTACAATACTTGACTTAATCATCTTATGATAATAACCAACATAACAGTCAACTGAAAAACGTTAGCAAGCTATACTAGCGTGTGATGACTTTCTCTTATAATAGAGTAGTACACAAGAGTGACGACTCACAAGGGGGGTCACGTAGCCTAGCTAATTACTTCGTCGTTTGGTGGGCCAGAGTAGTCTAGTGGCGGTGAAAAGACGTTATTAAATCAACCTTATTGTGAATTAGAGTATATATCATTTCACTATATTTTATCATAAAATTAATGAAGATGATAATATTGTAGCGTGCAAATAGAACAAAATTTTCATACGAGATCCAAAATGATCTATTCATTAGTGACAAGAAGGGGTTGCTTAGATAGTAAACATCATCTACCTTCAATCCTAAGATACTATATGTTTTAGTCACCATGAAAGCAAATTCATTAGTACGACTTTTTTTTTTTTTCCAGATTGATCATTCGATAGTAGAAAGCTTTGGTGGAGGTGGAAAAGCTTGCATCACAACGAGAGCTTATCCTACTTTGGCCATCAATGATAATGCCCATATTTTTGTTTTCAACAATGGATCCCAACATGTTGACATCTCCACTTTGAGTGCTTGGAGTCTAAACCAAGCTCACATCAACTGAATCATTCATTAAAAATGTCATTTTTAAAATTTTCAACCACCAAAACATTTGGAGGTACAAATAAAAGTGTTTGCCATTTTGTTCATTTTATGGTTTGTTTGAATCGTTTACTGCTCTTGCATTTATGAAACTACAAGTACATACATACTTGCCTTTTTTTACTTTCTCATTCTTATGCAATAATCTAATTTATAGATGTGTGTACGCAATATTTTAAATCTTATAATTTTAAATTTATCATATAAAATGTTGAAGACATATTTTTTGAAACATATAAAAAAAGAAAAATAAAATACTTTAATTAAGACGAAGGAGTAATTGTGTGATATTTTTGTTTGTCACTATTTCACTTACTAATATCTATTATTGTACAATATATAAGGACAATGCAAAGAGTTTTGTAGTCCTTAATTACACTGTAAAAACTTCCAAATATATCCTTGTATTTGCTTTTTATTACTTCATATATTAAAGTATATTTCAAAGCCCTTTTTAGTTTTTGGTATTAGATAGCCCCTTTTATGTCTTATTTTTGCTCCTACTTTGTTTCTTTTTTTTTATTTAAGTTGCTACATATATTCAAGTTGGTAAATATAATAAACTTCTTTTAAAAAATCTTGTAAAGTTTGGAACGATGATGACGTCATCTAATATAAATAACTATGCAAAAAGATAAGGCAAAATGGTCTGTGGATCCTTATACTCGTATGTGTTTATATTGTGAACCTTTCTACTTAGTCATTTGTCAATTGAACCCTTGAACTCAATCAGAATAAGTCTTTTAAACCCCTCCAACCATGTGTGTAGCTCACTCTCCTTTAATTAAAGGGAAAAGGGACAGATTTACCCCTGAACTTTAATAAATGGTACGTATATGCCCTCCGTTATACTTTGCGTCCACATATGCCCCTGCCGTCCAATTATAGGTACACATATATCTCTCACTAACGGACTCCTAATTTTTTACACGTGTCTTAATCCTTTTGGATTACCCGTTTGACCCATTTTTTTAACCCATAACCCAACTATCCACCCCCATAATCCAATACCCACCCAATTTCCTCTAAAAGAAATCCTAATTAATCTACATTCAAACATAAGTGAGAGCTCCTAAGGAGGAGTCTAACAAAAAATATTTATTCATTAGTACTTCTAAATTATAACATTAGTTTTTTTTTTTCCAGATTGATCATTCGATAGTAGAAAGTTTTGGTGGAGGTGGAAAAACTTGCATCACAACAAAAGCTTATCCTACTTTGGCCATCAATGATAATGCACATTTATTTGTTTTCAACAATGCATCCCAACATGTTCACACCTCCAATTTAAATGCTTGGAGTTTAATCCAGGCTCACATCAACTAAATCATTAATCAATGCATGATCAATCACTTTAATTTCTTCTTAATCAATTTCAAATTAAAAAAATGTAAAATTTTTAAATTCTCAATCGCTATGAATAAAGAAAACAAAAAGTGTGTGCCTTTGCCATTATTAAAAGTTTGAAATATAATAGTTATATAAATAGTTACCTAATTAAACTGATGAAATATACATGATGAATCAATCAATGCATTTGGACTTTCAAATGTTTATCCTAAACATAGTGATTGATATATTAATTTATTGTAAATTATTGTTGATACTTAGTTTTCAATATTTGAAAAAGGAATAATATGAGTTGAGTCGATGTCGTCTAGCGTAATTTTTTTTTCATATTCAGAATTTGAACTTAAAAAAATTTTTAATTTAAGAAAAGAATCTCAATTATTCTTTTACAATCCATATTAAAAATTAAATGGCTTAGTTTGCTCATGTTTTAAAACAATTGTTCGTGGAAAAAATATTTTAAATATTGACTTGCTTGTGTTGATGATGTACAAGCTGCCATAAGTGCCTAAACATCTATATCGTGGTGAGTTGCTTTATTTTGATTAGTTAGCTACTAGTACTATTTAATACTCCCTCCGTTTCTTTCAAAAAGGATGATCTAGTTTTACTTGAAACGGAATTTAAAAAAAAAAGATTTTTTAATCTTGTGGTTCTAAATTAGGTCGGCTGACCCTGATCTTCTTTGAGTTTATGATATTCCTCGCTCGTCCGAGCTTTTGTAGGCCGAAAAGTTATGTCAAATGTACCAAAGTGCACTTTAATCTTGTGGTCTTAAACATGTCACGTGAAAAGTTAAGTTAAATTGTTGACAAAAAAGGAAAGGGGTTATTCTTTTTTAAACAAACTAAAAAGAAAATGGGGACATTCTTTTTGAAACAGAGGAAGTAAGAAATTACGTGTTTCTTTTAAAAAATTCTCTCTTTGAAAAAGCCAAAGACCCTTGTGAATTATTGGTTAAACGAATATTATTTTGAGGATAGTTAATGCAATTATTATTTGGAAAATAGGTAGTACAAATTCTATCAAATAAGTAGGTTTCATATGATAATATCCTCATCAAAGTGAATTTTATAGATTCATTTCGAAGTGTCAAAAAGACGAGTTGATTATAATATTAAGCATGTCTCAATCGGAACTGAATGTTTTTGTGTTATACTATATAATACTTATCAAAAGATAAGCTGATATATATAAATTAGGAAGTGATTTTATTAGTACAAAACTGATTTTATTGATTCGTTTTTATAATTTAACTGACCATTAAAGGAATTAACTAGAATGACTTAATAATTGATTTTTTTTAACCTTCAAGGAATAATTTGTTTTAATGTCGAATATATTGACTCGTTTAATTTCATGATTGAACAACTCATTTAAGCCTCACCGTATATATTGTGATGAGTTGTTTGATTTTGATTAGTTAGCTATTCCAACAAAATAGGAAAACCACATGTTTACAGTAATGTTTTTTAGTCTCTTTCAAACAGCCATAACCAATTGTGCATAGCCACCAATTGTTATTACGGATTCAATAAAATATTCAATAATTTCACTTGTGCATAGCCACCAATTATTATAACGGATTCAATAAAATATTTAATAATTTTAGCTCAAATTTATATTTAAATTAGATAATTATTTAATATGTTTAGATAATATATCAAGAACTTAGTAAGCAAAAAAAAAAACTCTAATAATTATAATTCAAAATTCATAAATTAAGATTTTTTACTCCATTTCTGCTTGTGAATTATGGGTTATAACAATATCACGTTATATCGAGTCAGACTAGATGAGATGCATACCGAATAAAGCCATAGTTTTATCATGATGGCAAGTGGCAACTTACTAATAATGTTCTCTCTTTTGAGTAAATTATGATCCTCTATTATTATTACAAATATATGAATATTATTGCCTGTCAAGATCTGAATGTTTTATGAATTTCATTTTGGGACACTTAACTTACCCAAAATCCACTTCTGGCCTTAAAAAAAGAAGAAGAAAAAAAGACGCATTTATTCCATATGGTGACCCCTTCTCCAACTTTTTAGACCAGACAACATTCTGTTTGGCAAAATAGTGAAAAAGAAGTCTGTAGAGAAAATATGACATTCAATGGGGTATTGGTAGTGTCAGTGGCAAAAGTTTCAGCAGAGATTTGGCAGGTGCTGGCATGTTTGCCAGAACCAGTAAGCAGTCAGCAACTGTTGGATCTTGTTATTTGTTATCCTTTTCGACAGATTGGTCGTTTAGCTCTCTGCTTCTGCACTTTCCTCTGTTACCCTCCTAATCTCTATTCCTACCGAAGCTATTCTCACACGAATCCTACCTCATCATCATATCATCAAGATTATAATGATTCTTCTTCGCGTTTGGGACAGAATTGGGTTGATTTCGACCTCATAGTCTGATCTCCCCTGTAAAAGTAACTTCTTTTAAGCATTTGGTTGCAAGTACTTAACCATCTACAGGGGTTTTAGTTTTTCTGAATGTAAATTGTCAATTTGAGTTGACCCTTTTCCTTTCTTTTCTCCCCCTTCAAGATGTGGTTGATTCAGTTGTATGTTTATTAGTAATGGTTTTGGTTGAATCACTTCTGATTTGGATCCTTTAGGATGATGATACTATTTGGATCTTGGGTTTTCGAAGATGTTATTGAGCTTTCCTTGTTATTTTCTACTGATAAAAAGTCCATATTTTAATGGTTCTTGAGCTAGAGTTGAAGGTGTTTTTACAGATCCTTGTATAGGCAATATTTTTAGGGTATGGAGATTATGGTAGCTGCTGCCTAGCTTAAAGGTGTCTCCAAGAATCAAAGAACTTGTGTGATCATAAATGGGTCTTCATTTGGTACTAGTGTTTTTCTCAATTCATCAGTTTGATATGAGAATTTTATCTTATTGCCAAAAGAGCAATGAAGGAATTTAATAACTCATGTGCACATTCATTTGCTCACCTTTTGGGATGTGGATTCTCTAGCAAAGGTTTTGGGAATTCAAGAGTTGGTTGGTTCTCCTTAAAATAGAATATCATGCACTGGTTTTCTAAGAAGCTATATGCGTCAAAACATACTATTTTTCATTCAGGTGACATCCAAACCATAATAAATAGAAAGGATAAAAGAAATAAACAAAATATTAGTTTTCAATTGACGCGAAGCAGAAAAATTTATAGTAGACATGAATGACTCAAGAAAAGATAGAAAGAGCAGGCTCTGATAAAGAAAGAGAAGCCAAATACTTTGTAACAACCCGAAATTCTCACTATATTATTAAGAGCACTGGAACACTATTACAATCTTAAGATTCTAATTGCAATAATTAAACTACCAAATTACAATGAAAATATTGAAATAACGAGTAACTAATTAAAGATAGAGAGAAGAATGGAGCTGAGAAGCTTAGACTCTACAAGAAGAGGAGAGGACAAACATTTTCTTCAATTGTATAATCCCCAAATCACTGACCACTACCCTTTTAATGGAACCGTTCTCACACCCACTACTCGACCGGGATCCCAAATTAGCTTGGACATATTGCTTGTTCTCAGCCCAATAAATACTTGTGTGACCGTGGTATCCATATTGGGTTGGACTTGGTTCATAACAATACTCTCGTCCTCAAGGTTCAAGTCAAGAAATCTTGCTAACAAAAGAGTTGGTAATCCAGGTGTAGTTACAGTGACTTCAAGATGCATGAAGTGCAATTTGATGACAAGTACCAGCAAGTCCTTTATGAGCAAAATCAAGAGCTTCATACCAAGCTATGTTTATTGTGGCAGCATAGCTCACTTCTAGTTGGACCATGGCTATGATAAGAGAAATCTTGTAGTTTCTCCAAATGTCCCATATATAGGCCACAAAATACTTGGAATGGACATCATAATCAAGGCTCCAATGATAACATTGTTGGCATTATTAAGTTCCACAAAAGCTTCATGCAAATCAGAGGAAAGCTAAGTTGTAGTCCCTCTCTAGCATTATGACAGACCTCCACCAAATTTTTGAACATAGTTAAAGCAACATACTTCCCATCTTGAGGCCCATAATTTCCCAGCCATAACATATTGTTATGCCTAGGCACATTATCCGTAAGCTTCTCCCCAGAAAATTAGTTGTCTAAGTGGAGGAGGATTCTAGTTGAACTTCCCACAAAGTAAACAAATGAGTGAAAAGAATTGTAATGAAGAAACTCCCGGTTATCCTTCAAAGGAACAAATTTAAGGTCTGACTCAACTTGTTCCATGTAATGATTAATGTTGATGGCATGTTGCCAAACTGATGGTTGCTTCAAAATTGGCCACCAAAATGTCATGCTTTACAACAAAAAATTCATCGACGACTAGTTCATGTGCGATTGAAGGACAGGTGAATGCAATGTAATCATACATAACACAGAACCCATTAGACAAGTAGCGATGCACACACCATTGTTGTCCGGGAGTTTGTATACGCATTTAAGAAAAACTTTCCAGTACAGCCCAACAATATTCCTCTACGTTCTCTGTAAAATCTGTTAAAGCCATGAACTCTAAGCATATTCCTGGATCCCATACACAAAGATCTATTGCAATTACAGGAATAGAGATAAGAGAAATATCAGCAGGAGCAATTGAAAATTGACTCAAAATAATTTGACTATTGAACGCCCTAGTGGATTTTCCATTTTCAGTCTCACTGTCATTACCCGTTTGGGTTACATGAAAAAATCAGCAAGATACCAATCCCGATCTAATTAGAAGTTAAAAATTTATTAGTGCCTGATGCGGGAAGGGTTTCTTGTCCCATGAGTGGGTTCTCGATTTTTTAATGAATCCTAACTATTACCATTTTCGAATATGGAGATGTGTGTAGAAGAAACAGTATATTGATAAAGAAAGTTTTTTCCAAAGTCAAAAGAGCGATCAGGTTGAAGAAATAAAGGATTTCTAAACATCTTATTATCCTATAACACTATAACATAGACCAATTAAATGAAACGAAAAAAAAAAGATGATAGAAAATCCGTTGAGAAGTTTACCTGTATTCTACGAAGGTCTCCAAATCAATTTTCCATTTAGTAGAGACACTACAAAGAGAGAGTTAACACCTACATACCTCGTTGACATATCTTGTTCGTGATGTTCACAAACCTCAAAGCAAGTTAATGCAGATTTTGCCGATTTTCGCGTGATAATTTATTTTTAAAAAATTTTCATGGACGTCCTTAAGACCTAAGCAATGGATCCAGTTCGTCCCGCGAGGAAAACATGCGCATTTTCAAGTTCAAATGAGTCCTTGAAGTTTTAATAATCTAGATTTCCTGAAACAAAATGACCGAAGTTTTCATTGACGGACCTTAACAATGGACACAGTTCGTCCCGCGGGGAAAATAGACAAATTTTTCGCGTGCACCTACCTCCCGGACCTCGAGGCGCATGCTCCAAGGCCCCCTACCGTAGCTACCTCTCAGACCTCCAGGCGCACGCCCCGAGGCCCCCTACCTCCCCCTGGACCTCCAAGCCACGCCCGAGGCCCCTACCCTACCCCCCCTCGGACCTCGAGGTACATGCCTAAGGCCCCCTACCCTACCCCCCCCCCCCGACCTCGAGGTGCACGCCCTGAGCCCCCTACCCTACCCCCCGGACCTCGAGGCACACGCCCCGAGGCCCCCCAACCCTACCCCCCGGACCTCAAGGTGCACACCCCGAGGCCCCCTACCCTACCCCGGACCTGAAAGCGCACGCCCCGAGGCCTCCTACCCTACCCGACTCCCCCCGGACCTCAAGGCGCATGCCCCAAAGCCTCCCACCTTACCCGACTCCCCCCCGGACCTCGAGGCGCATGCCCCGAGTCCCCCCACCTTTATGCAACTATCGAAACAGAAGTTAATCAAGTGTTCCTCCTTAGGAGGACTCGAATTAGAAATGAACAATCAACAAAAAACCAAGCAGATTGAAAACAGAGTAGCAATTGATCAAGAAAACTGGAAAATCAAATATTGACTACAAAGCAATACTAACAACACAAGAGAGAGTGAACGATCAACTATATTATAAAAGCAGCAATGAAAGCTAGACAAGCTGAACAAGAAGTAAAAACATAGGCAAAATTGAGCAAGCAACTAGAAAACAAGAGAAGTAAAGCAATTGATCAATACTAGTTGAAAGGGGTTTATTGGGGGAAATAATCGGATACTGATAAGGCGATTTCCTTATTCAAAATTTGAATTGCTTTTCAAGGATAAAGAATATACCAGATATTAATCAACAAATTGGAACGAATTGATGAACATAGCCATCTGTGATCGTGGCCGATGGAGCTTGTACAGTTGTTCGCCGGGTAAGACGATTAATCTCTGGTTATTCGCTGGGAAGAAGATGCCGAAGCTCTGGTTGTTCGCCGGGAAGAAGACGAAGAAGAAGAGCTTGTATCGACGAAGGGTATGTTTGAACATTGTGGCCGTTGAATCCTATTGTGAACGTTGGAAAAAAATGAATTTGGGGTTTAAATAAGACATGGCTATATGACTTTCAATTAATTTGAATTAATTTAATAAAGTCGGTTAGGATTTAACTAAGAATTTTTATACCATCGATCTAATTGAACATATGATAATATGTAAACTTATAATTATTACTAAATTTCCAACAATATTAGTGACTAGAGCTTATATATATAAAATATTACTTTTACATTGTACTGTATGGAGTTAAAATCAAATATTAAAATGTATTCTTTGACCAATTCTTCAAATTTCTAAGGGAACTAGTAATCGATAGCCCATGCGGTGTACGGGCCCAATAAATGTTAATTGTATATTTATAATTTATTTAAGGGATAATTGTATATAATAGTAAATTAATAACCTAAAATAAATGGAGTAGCTAGGTTTTGATTTAATTGTGCTCCATAGCAAACGTTTGCAAAAAATTGCCAGGCGCCTCTCTCCCAATATCTCGCTCGCCACTCTCCTCCAATCTCTCCCTCGCTTCCTCACTTTTTATACAAACACAAGTGTATAAAAATTATTTTGAATTGTATAAAACAGAGAAAATTGTATAAATACATATATTTTTGTTCCCCTCTCTCCCCTCTTCCAGATCTCGCTCGCCACTCTCCCAAATTTCGCTCGCCACCCTCGCCTTTCTCACTTATACAAACAGAAACGAAATGTATAAATTGCGTTTTTGTTTGTATAAAGCGTGAGAAAATTGTATATACACATGCAAGTACATATATTTTCGTCCTATACACTTATAATTATACAATAAAAATACTCCCCTGCCCGATTTCTTTTGCCTTTCTCTCTTTCTCGTTTTATACAAATTTCAAGTTGTATCTAATTTCTCTCTTTATCGTTTTATACAATTGGATTCAATTGTATATTCCCCGCCAAATCTCTTTTGTCTTTCTCTCTTTCTCATTTTATACAAATTCAAATTGTATATGATCGTTCTATACACTTATAATCATACAATTCGTTTTATACACTTCGTTTTTATATAAGTCTCTGCCCAAGTGTCTTTCTCTTTCTCGTTTTATACACTTCGTTTTATACAATTCGCTTCAACTGTATATGTATAACGAATTATACAGTTTCTATGTTTGCTATGGAGCGCAATTATGCAAACTTTGCTATAGCATACAAATATGAATTTTTTATTTGCTATATGTGAAAGTTGCCCTTTATTTAAATTGTATGTATGTAGTAATACTCTATCAATAATAATAGAATAATTTTAAAAATAATTAATTATGCTTTCATGTTTTTCAATTCAACATCCTATTTCCCCCCATATATTATTTGAATTTATGAAGGTAGCGTTGTGTGTGGTTATACTTTTTACAATGTCTTTTATCATACTTTTTTCATATATATTTTAATTATTTTAAATTGACAAATATAACTTATTGCGATTTTTATGAGGTTTATAAATTTGTATATTTTAAATTTAAAAATTAGTCAAATTGGATGTATGTGCTAATTTTTATAAATTAAAGGTATATGTCTTATCTAGAAAAAGTATATTCAAACTCTAAATATTTTTTTTACCACAAGTTTAATTTTAATTCAAAATTTTACAGAAATAACTAATTATTACTACAAAAATATAGAAGTAAACTTTGAAAAAATTAATTTAGAAGTAATTTTTTTTTATTAAAAAAACTAATTATTACTTAAAAAAAATATAGAAGTAAACTTTGAAAAATTTAAATTGTTAAATGACAAGATTGCCCTTAAGCTCTAATTTATTGCAGGGAAGCACACAACGGTAACTTGTGTGCTTATGTTATTTTTTAAATATAATTACGAAAGATTTCAATGTTCATAAACCCTTAATCACTTAGTGAAGTTAAGTAAACGATAGTAAAAGTTATGATCGAACTAATTTATTAAGAATAAAATTCTATCAGTTTAATAAGAAACAACACCGTAAAGATACAAGTAGAAAGAGCACAACTCTACTTCATTGCTCTGAATTATTCTCAGTCATATCCACTGCTAGAGTAAGGCCTCATTTGTTTGCACTTAATGGAGGTCTGAATCTTAATCATTCAAATTCAGCCTATTAAGTACGTTTGGTTTTTAGGTATGAATCTGAATCATTCAGCCAATTAAGTTCATTTTGTTTTATTTTTAAAAAAATCTCTTAATGAGTCTGAAGAGGTCTGAATGAATCAGATCTGTAAGAAACTCTTAACAACATTCAGACTTATTTAATAAGTTATCAAATAATAACATCGCTTCTATGCTTTAAGCGTGCTTTTTTATCTCATAACTAAAAACTTTCTTTTTCTCTTTTCTCAATCAAACACCATTTTTCCCTCTTCTATTGGTAAGTTTTCATAAATTCTTTCAAGTTTTTTTATATTAATAATTTTCTTGTATTGACTGTGTCAAGAACACTGTTGGTGTATTGGTGTTTATCGAGGTTTTTGAATGAAAAAAATTGTACTCCAAATCATGATTATTAAAACTTTTTTTTTATCAAAAGTGATATATTTTGTTGAAATGAAATTTTTATGATATTTTATTAATTTAATGTTAATTTCACATGTACATTCAAATATTGAAAACAAACATCATTAATTATTTAGTGTTCAGATTTAGAGACCACATCTTATTATTCAGATGTGTATTCAGATCAAAACACTTGAATCTTAATGCAAATCTTAATATTCAGATGTGTATTCAGATTCAGACCTCTTAATGTTAATGGAAACAAATGAGGCCTAAATGTCCTTCTCTTCTTAGCTAATTTTCATTGCTAATTGAGAATACTTTGTTGCCACTCTTCTTGCATCTAGTTGGTTGTCTTGCTCCAACCAAGAGATAACCATATCGAAATTGTCTGGTCCTACATAAATTTGGAAAGAACAAATACGTAAAAAATGTTATATATGCATCATTCAAGCGAAGTAATCTGTATTGAACACCAGATGGGTTAGAAAGCAATTTTTTCTTTTCATACGGGCCTAGATTTAGAGTACATCTTGCTAATTTTTTTTAATAAAACTCTTAATTTTTCATAATCTAAGTTTCGACCTGAACTTCTCACAAGTAAATAAGTACTGGCTTCAAAAATACCCGATAAAGGAAAGTCCGCTGCAGAGGAAAGCATGTAGCTGCCAAATATACTAAACTTCGGGTGGGATCCTTTATCGTTTTATTAAACATGAAATATCTAGTACCTTTGAATAAAAAAAAAACGATTCTGTCAATTAAAATATCACTCATTTTGATTCAACATTTATTAGCTCAGTTGGTTTTATTTGCCCTGATTTCTTACCATAAATAGGTTTTCCTTTTAGGAAAAGGTTTTGGATTGGCTAGTCCTTTTTCTGGTAGGAAAAGGTTTAGGACTCTATAAATAGAGGTATGTTCCTTCTAACTTAATCAGCATTTACAATGTAGCCTTAAGGCTTTGAGAGTTTTGGTTAGGGGGAGAATTTGTGGGTCACAAGCTTGATACGTTATCACTTGTGTGAACCTCCCATATATTCCGAGTGAATTGGTTGAGATTGTTTCTCTCTGTATTTTGTACTCTCATATTTATAGTGGATTGCTCATCTCCTTTGTGGACGTAGGTCGATTGACCGAACCACGTTAAATCTTTGTGTTTTTGGGTGTATTTCTCGTTATCTTCTTACTCGTGGTCTTTTGAGGTTTGCTTTGCTAGCTTCCGCATTTACATCTGCTTAATTTAGGGTCCTAACAAGTGGTATCAGAGCCAGATTCAGTGATGGAATTAGGTTCAGTGGTTCGATAATTGATGATTGAACCAGGTTAGAAAGAGGTGTTCATCTTGGCGGGTGTAGTTCTAGCAGCAACCTTTTTGACAGTAATGAAGAATTTTGTTGGAGAAATTGTTTCAGAGAGGTTCTCTGTGTTGAGACATAAATTTTGCGAAGGAGATTATGGAGAGGAGAAGCAAGTTGTTGAAGATTAAGTGAAGAAGGTGGTCAAATTTATTTTGTCAGAAATTCAGGCCAAGGGGGAGATATGTTGGGTTTTATTTGCCCTGATTTCTTACCATAAATAGGTTTTCCTTTTAGGAAAAGGTTTTGGATTGGCTAGTCCTTTTTCTGGTAGGAAAAGGTTTAGGACTCTATAAATAGAGGCATGTTTCTTCTAACTTAATCAGCATTCACAATGTAGTCTTAAGGGCTTTGAGAGTTTTGGTTAGGGGGAGAATTTGTGGGTCACAAACTTGATACGTTATCACTTGTGTGAACCTCCCATGTATTCCGAGTGAATTAGTTGAGGTTGTTTCTCTCTGTATTTTGTACTCTCATATTTATAGTGGATTGCTCATCTCCTTTGTGGACGTAGGTCGATTGACAGAACCACGTTAAATCTTTGTGTTTTTTGGTGTATTTCTCGTTATCTTCTTACTCGTGGTCTTTTGAGGTTTGCTTTGCTAGCTTCCGCGTTTACATCTGCTTAATTTACGGTCCTAACAAGCTCAACATATAGCAGAGTAGTGGTAGTTAATTGAGAAGAAAATTAGAAATAATAGATAATGGCTCATGCAAAGTACTATCACAAATATCAATTTCAATCACAGAAAGAGAAATGAAAGGAGCTTTAGTGGCAATAGAAATCAAAGAAACAAAACTATGTACTCAAAAACCAAATAAAGAAAGCACAAAAAGGAGGAAGGAAGCAGGTAGAAAATGAAATATTTCCTGTCAAAAGTTCGAAGCAACAGATCAAATGGTGCATAACCAAATAATAGCCATGATTTAAGCGAATTCCACGGAAAAGCCTATAGTGAGTAATTGCAGCAAACAGAAAAAGAGAAAAAAGGTGAATAATGGCAAATTAAAATGGACCAAGAATTTAGTTCAAGAGTAGAAGAGGAGCCCAATGTGAAAGAGGTTGCCAATGATGATTATGAAAATATATACAAATCTATATATTCCTTCTATGTCAGTTGTTGTGACAATGCCATCTTCTTTTGAAGTTCAAGTTAATAAACCAAGAACAAAAAATCAGTGGAAACACAGATTATGTAATAACAGAGAAACACCAATCAATGAGTAAAATTGAGCCCGAGTGTTAAGCTCATGAATTGAAAAGGTTGTAAGTGATCTCGAAGGTTTCAAACGCTAAAATTCAAGACAGGAAAGGCATCCCACCTGACCACCAGAGGTTATTTTTGTTGGGAAGCAACTTGAAGATGGAAGGACTCTAGCAGATTACAATATTCAAAAGGAATCAACTCTCCATTTGGTGTTGCGCCTAAGGGGTGGTATGCAGATCTTGGTTAAGATATTGACCGGGAACACAATTACCCTAGAGGTAGAAAGTTAAGATACCATTGATAATGTGAAGGCAAACATCCAAGACAAAGAAGGAATTTCATAGCACCAGCAACGTTAAATTTTTGCTGACAAACAACATTAGGATAAATCTATTCTTCACCTTGTTCTTCTTCTCTGTGAGACTGTGACATATGATAATTACATAAATAGGGTAAGTGATGAAAAGTGTGTACGACCACCCCATGAGCCATGATATAAAAATTATAGAGACAGACCTGTAATACTCAATCTTCAACCAAAATAATCAACAGAGGCCGAACCTAAATGTCCAGAAAGTGATATATTGCTATCTTGTTCATGTTCTCGGGTCCTATATGATAAATAATTTCACTTCATAAATAATCAATATTTGTAAATTTGAAGAACACATATATGTTGCTTAGCAAACAAAAAAGATAAAGAAGCATATAGAGATTGTTCAGAAGTGTGTGGAACCAACCAGTAAGATGTTTATCTCGTCCAGTGAACTACGCCTCCTATCTTCTACTTGCCTTGTTGCTGGCTCCATTGAAATCACAATGTCTCCCAACTAACTGTTGAACACAGACCTAGTTAGATTTGTTACATGAGTTTTGACATGTGAATAATGAAGTATTTTCTTACAATTGGAAGCTCAACTTCAGGTATATTTTGAGACACTAAAAAGACATCAGTAGGTCTGTCCTCCTCTCTCCAATCCTTATTTAATTTGCAGATGAACTCATCGTTGCAAAGTAATACTGATAATTAAGTGTTTCAACATTGTTGGATTATAAATAAAGAATATGAAACATATTAACCTTATTCAAATATAATAATCAAACATCTCACATGGCCTAATATGCTTCGATCTAATTAATTAAAGTGTAAATATATAATGGATAAAGATTGCTATTTTACGGGATAGGAAAATAAAATGTTAAGTGTATACTACCTAACCTGAAACTCTATAGTTGATCAATAGTGATTGCTAATAGGTTTCGTCGTCTCATAGGCTGGTATCTGCCCTGAAACCAACAACACATAATCAATAGAAGATAATTTTTGTTTCACTAAATAAGAAAATGAATATCTCCATGGAACAATAAATAAACTCAAAAATTGAAAAAAAACTCCTAGAAATTTATGATTCAAACAAACAATCACCTCAAATATCGAAAGCTAAATCTAAAATTTCATCACCGAATTGCTGCACCAATTCAAAACGCAAATCACTCTTCTGTAATTTTCTATCAATTTGCTTTCCTCCCATTTCTAATTCTCTTGAAATTGAATATGGAGAGATGGAGACATCAATAATACGTAGGATAAAGGCAAAATGCACAGAAATCTGCAATCAACAAATTGAAAAAAAAGAATACAAATTTTAAGAACCTGTAAATAGGGGGGAAAAGGGAGAAGAAAAGCAAAAGGACCAGTAATGTGTAGCAACAACTAACAAAATTTCAATTTGATACATGCAAAATAGCTACACAACAATTATGCCAACTGAATGGAAATTGAAAATTGAAATTTGAAATAATAACTGAACATAAATATGGTGACAAAGAAATACGTAACATCTAAGCAAGAATAAATGAACAAAATAAGGTGGTAGAGACAAATGCTTACTTGAAATTGTGCAGAGCCTTCCATGGAGATTTTCGCTTCGAAGAGAGAAATTGAACTTTGGTTCCACACCAGTGTTTTCAAAAACGTTGTTGGCGCGAGTCGTAGGGCGAGTTTTGGGGCGGGGTGTATAAAAAACTCTTCGGATAAATTAAAGACGTGAATCTATAAGGCGTAAGTTTTAAAATTTGAGGCGTAAGTCTCAAGCATAAAAACGTAATTCCTGGGCGTAAAAACGTAAGCTAGGGCGTTTTTAATTTATCTTTTAGATTTTTTTTTTGCTTTAAATCATATTTTTATTATTGGTATAATGACATTTCTCAAATAGTAATTATAATACTTCTTTCCTTCATTTATTGATTATTATACTTATTCAAATAAAAATCATAATATAATTTCTATATATTATAGGTTATTTATAAATCTTAATTTGTAAAAAAATCATTGAAATATCTATTTTTGTTTATTTTATTAGTAATAAAATTATATTATTGAATATACATGGAATTACGCTCCATGCATTCATGAGATTTATGCCCCGTATCTCGAAGATTATACCTTATTCCATATTATATAAAACATCTCGTCTCACGTTTTCACCTTTTAAAACACTGTTCCACACAATTGAGAAGCAAAGATGAGGCTAAATTTTTGTGCATTTTTTTAGTACACGTACTTAGACGTGGTATTGAAACGTGTTTCCAAGAAAAAGAAAGTACTACCAATTTAATATACTATTTAGATTGCTTTTGGTACCAGTGTTGTGATAGTCCTTTGTCTTGTTGGCTTATATATAAGAGAATATAATAAGTAACAATTTTATTTGATGTCTTCGTATTCCTGTTGATGGTTTGGACAAAAAGGGCAATGTTGTTCCATATCGAAAAATACCAAGAAAACATCTTAGGTAAAACTAAAATTAAAAAAAAGGCCTCTAAATAATCTTTGTAACGGTAAAGATAAAATTGCATGTACATCCTCGTTTTAGTAATTATTTACGAAATTATTCTAAATATATTGTTATTAATTAGGCGGAATTGAAATACCCAAAAAAAAAAGAGAAGGATATATCACTCAATAATATATAATTTAAGGGAATTTATAATGGTAAAACCAATGCAATTAAAAACTACATTTGTCCAACAATTCTTGTTCATTATTAAGTTTGCACACTTAAGAAACTATAAATATAATGATAATTTTACTATATCCCTCTTTGAATATAATACATATAATGTCTTGAAAATATAACAAGGGAATAACAATAATTAATGAAAAAGGCAAATTATGACTAAGTGTAAAATTATCCATTAACTTCATAAAGTAGACAAGTATTGTGGAACATCCTAAAACGCTATAGTAGACAACTATTATTAGATGGAGAGAGTAATTACTTGACATGGTAAACTACTACCACCAAATAGTATACACCAAATATAATTCAACTATTATATATCTTCAAGGTATACAACTATGTGAGTTGAATATCTTAGTATACGCGATATAAAATTAGATGTACGATACAATCACGTAAACACCAAGGGCCAAAAAAATGCATACATGTATATCTATAGATATAGATTTTATAACAACGATAATGCCTCAATCTCAAATGATATAATGAAAAAAATTAAGGGAAAAGGGTATGAAATATGTCCGAACTTTGACTGAAATTGATATTACGATATCAAACTTTGAAAATGACCTTTTATAAATAAATAGTAATGAGTCCGCGTGGGCTCATATATATCTTTAAAATACACTATTAAATAGTTCAGGGGGTAAAAAATACACTATTAAATAGTTCTGGGGTAAAAGTTCCTTAATAAAATTTGGTATCATAACAAAACTTTCGGCCAAAGTTAAAGTATTTTTCAGACCTTTTTCCAAAAATTAATAGCTAATTTAATACCGGTGCAAAAATTGGAGGTATTATATAATTGAATATTCATTTCCATTAACCTAACTAGAATCATTATAGATTACACACTATCTTAGTTAAATATGAAACAATGTTACAAATACCATTATATAAATGTATTTATCCATTAAACTCCAACAACTCAGCTTTTCAACAAAGAGAATTCTCATTTACAAATGTCGCAAAGGATCTTTCAGAGCAGTGTATTAGAAGAAAGTGGATGTGATTCCCGTAAACGAGCAAGATGTTTACGTGTTTCTAGCAATGGCGGATTGTGATTTGAGAAAGCGAGTTTTGAAATGTATATCTCTCATGCTCACACATATGTGTATGGTACGACCCTGAAGCATGGAATCTATAGAACCCGTGAATCCATGGATGGATTTGCTACTGATTCCCAATATGTTCTAAAGAAAGTTTATGTAAATTATCATCACTAAATAGGAGTCAGCCTTAAAGCAATGAGTAGGAGATCCATGAAACCCCTCCTCATCCACTGATCCACATCCGTCTTCGAAACAAATACACAAACCTAAGGCTTGGAAGAGAGAATTCCTAAGATAGATCTTAAATGCAACTATTAACGCCATCAAAGATCTACGGACGTCAGAATCGATCAAATATTTCACAGCATGAGTATTTACTACTCTTAAATTAACAAGGGAATAAACACCTTAAGGTTCTCTAAAACTTTCAAATGACTAAAAATATTTGAATATGCAACTGCGGGTAGCTGGTCGTTCTAGTAAACCGGAGAATATGTCATCAGTTGGCTAGGAGTACTGTAAGGCGAACTGGACACTTTTCGTTTGGCTGGTCGTTCTAGTAAACATTTTGGGTGCTCTAGGGCACCAAATTCATGGTCTAATACATACGAAAAATTGATGAATTTGCGCTATTCCTAGAAAAGGGCATGTAAATGCGAAAATGATCGTAAGAAAATAGTGTGAGTATACGTGATAGTTCCTAGATCAATACGGAGGTATTCATTAAATTTTTTGAAAAAAATATTTGGGAGCTCCGGAGGCCAAATCTGTAGGCTAATACACACGAAAAATTGAGAAATTCGCACCTATAAATGCGAAAATGAAAATGAAAAAAATGATGTGAGTATAGGTGATGGTTACCCAACTCAATACGGAGGTTCTCACAAAACTTTTGAGAAAAAATTGGGTCTCGGAGGCACCAGATATGTGAGTCAATATACACGAAAAATTAAAGAATTTGCGCTATTCCTAAAAAAATGCACGTAAATGCGGATATGATCGTAAAAAATGGTGTGAGTATTTGTGATGGTTCCGCAACTCAATACGAAGTTCCTCCTAATTTTTTTTAAAAAAAATTGGGTGCTTCAAATGTCAGATCCATGGGCATTAACACATGAAAAATTAAGAAATTTGTGTGATTCCTAAAACAGGGCATGTAAATGTGGAAATGGGCGTGAAAAAATTTATGTGAGTGTACGTGATGATTCCACAACTCAATAAGGGGGTCCCTATAAAGTCTTTTGAGAATTTTTTTTGGATGCTCCGAGGCCTCCAGATTCATGGAATACACGAAAAATTGAGGAATTTTACTCAATCACTAAAAAAAGGCATCTAAATGCGAAATTAGGCGTGAAAAGATAGTATGAGTATCCGTATTGGTTCTCAAACTCAATACAGATGTCCTCATAAATTTTGGGGAAAAAAAATTGGACATCTCTGGGGCGCCAAATCCACGGGCTAATATACAATCGAAAAATTGAGGAATTTGCACGATTCCTAAAAAAAGGCATGTCAATGCAAAAATGAGCATAAAAATAGTGTGAGTACACGTGATGGTCCCCAACTCAATACATTAGTCCTCATAATGTATTCTGAGAGAAAATTTTGGTGCTTCAGACGCTAGATTTTTGGGCTAATACACACATGTTGAGAAATTTCGTGATTCCTAAAATAGGCTTGAAAATGCGAAAATGGATCTAAAAAAAATGATGTGAGTATACGTGATGGTTCCTCAACTCAATATAAAGGTACTTCTAAAAACTTTTGAGAAATTTTTTTTGGGTGCTCTGGTGCGCCTGATCGTGGGCTAGCACACGAAAAATTAAAGAATTTGTACAATTTCTAAAAATAGGCTTGTAAATTCAGAAATGGCTGTGAATAGAATGTTGTAGTATACGTGATAGTTTCCAGCTCAACTCTATTACCTCATAATGTTATTTGAGGAAAAAAATTTAGGTGCTCCAGACGTCAAATCCATAGGCTAATACACAAGAAAAATAGAGAAATTTGCGTGATTCCTAAAAAGGGCCTATAAATGAGGAAATAGTCTTGAAAAAAATGGTGTGAATATATGTGATGGTTCTCCAACTTAGTACGAAGGTCCTCATTAATTCTTTTGAGAATATTTTTTTGGGGTGTTAAAGACGCTAGATCTATGTGCCAATATACACGAAAAATTAAGAAATTTGTGTTATTTTCATAAAAGGGCCTATACATGCGGAAATATGTGTGAAAATGATGTTAGTGTACGTGTTGGTTTCCTAACTCAATTGGAGGTCCTCATAAAGTTTTTTGAGAAAAAACTTTTGGGTGTTCTAGATGTAAGATCTATGGGCTAATACACACGAAAATTGAAAATTTTGTTTGATTCCTAAAAAGGGTCTGTAAATGCAGAAATTGGTTTGAAAAAAATGGTGTGACTATACGTGATGGTTCCCCAACTCAATACAAAGGTCCTCATAAAGTGTTTTTCAGAAAAGTTTTTTGGGTGATCCAGGGCGCAAAATCCATGGGCTAATATACACGATAAATTGAGGAATTTGCGCAATTTCTAAAAAAGACATGTAAATGCGGAAATAGTATTAAAAAAATTGTGTGAGTACATGTGATACGGAGGTCCTCATAAAGTTTTTTTAAAATAATATAAATATTTGGGTGCTCCAAACGCCAGATTCATGGGCTAATACTCATGAAAAATTGAGTAATTTGAGTGATTCCAATAAAAAGGGCATGTAAATAAAAAATGGGTATGAAAAATGGTGTGACTATACGTGATGGTTCCCCAACTCAATACGGAGGTCCTCATAAAAAATTTTGAGAAAAAAACTTTTAGGTGCTCATGGGCGCCAGATCTATGGGCTTAATGCACACAAAAAATTGAGAAATTTGCGCGATTCCTAAAAAAGATCTGTAAATGCGGAAATTGTCGTGAATTAAATAGTGAGATTGTACGTGAATGTTTCCAGCTCAATACAGATTAACTCATAAAGTTACTTGAGAAAAAATTTAGGTGCTTCGGACGTCAGATTATTGGGCTTATACACAAAAAAATTAGAGAAATTTGCACGATACTTTAAAAGGGCATGAAATGCGGAAATAAACATGAAAATTGGTGTGAGTATACATGATGCTTCCCCAACATATTACGGAGCATTAAATTTTTTGAGAAAATAATTTTGGGTGCTCAGGACGCTAGATCCATGGACACACGAAAAATTGAGGAATTTGTTCTATTCCTAAAAATGGCCTATAATGCGGAAATAAGCGTGAAAAAATGGTGTTAGTATACGTATAGGTTCCCCAAATCAATACAAATTTCCTCATAAAGGTTTTTGAGAAATTTTTTTGGGTGCTCCAAGTCGCTAGATCCATGGACATTGTTTATCGGTTTTTGATCATATAGGGCAAACTTATAACGAAAAAATGAAATTTAAATCGGATAAAGGGATTAAGTTTACCACGTAGATCTCGAAAAAATATGCAACTTTAAAAAAAGAATCGCCTCTAAAAGATACTCGAGGCAAAAGTTACGGTCATTTGAAGTTTCAACAAATGTAACGTAAACGGGGTAGTTTGTGAAATTTTGAACTTCAAATGGACATAAATCGTGCCTCCGATGTCCGATCGAGGCAATTTTTTTTCAATCTGCTTATTTTTTCAATATCTACGCGGAAAAAACCTACACACTGCCATATAATTTATAGTTTTACGTTTATCAGTTTTTGACCATATATAGGACAAAATTATAAGGAAAAAAAGAAAGTCAAATTTGATAAAAGGATTGAGTTTACCACGTAGATCTCAAAAAAATAAGCAACTTTTAAAAAAGAATCGTCTCTAAAAGATACTCGAGGCAAAAGTTACGGTAATTTGAAATTTCAACAAATGTAACGTAAAAGAAGTAGTTTGTGAAATTTTGAACTTCAAACGGACATAAATCATGCCTCCAATGTCAATCGAGGTGATTATTTTTTCAATCTGCCTATTTTTTTGATATCTACGCGGAAAAAAATCACACACTGCCATAGGATTTGTAGTTTTACGTTTATCGGTTTTTGACCATATATAGGGCAAAATTATAAGGAAAAAACTAAAGTCAAATCGGATAAAGGGATTGAGTTTACCACGTAGATTTCAAAAAAATAAGCAACTTTAAAAAAAGAATCGCCTCTAAAAGATACTCGAGGCAAAAGTTACGGTAATTTGAAGTTTCAACAAATAGTAAAAAGAGTAGTTTGTGAAATTTTGAACTAATTTGAAGTTTCAACAAATAGTAAAAAGAGTAGTTTGTGAAATTTTGAACTTCAAACGGACATAAACTATGTCTCCAATGTCCGATCGATGCGATTTTTTTTTCTATCTGCTAATTTTTTTGATATCTACGCGAAAAAACACTACACACTACCATAGGATTTATAGTTGTACGTTTATCAGTTTTTGATAATATATAGGGCAAAATTATAAGGAAAATATGAAAGTCAAATCGGATAAAGGGATTGAGTTTAACACAAAGATATCAAAAAAATAAGCAACTTTAAAAAAAGAATCGCCTCTAAAAGATACTCGAGGAAAAAGTTACGGTCATTTGAATTTTCAACAAATGTAACGTAAAAGGAATAGTTTGTGAAATTTTTGAACTTCAAACGGACATAAATCGTACCTCCGATGTCCGATCGAGGCGATTTTTTCCCCAATATGCTTATTTTTTAGATATCTACGCAAAAAATACCACACACTGACATAGGATTTATAATTTTACGTTTATCGATTTTTTACCATATATAGGGTAAAATTATAAAGAAAAAATGAAAGTCAAATCGGATAAAGGGATTGAGTTTACCATGTATATCCTGAAAAATAAACAATTTTAAAAACAAATCGTCTCTAAAAGATGCTCGAGGCAAAAGTTACGGTCATTTGAAGTTTCAATAAATGTAACGTAAAATGGGTAGTTTGTTAAATTTTGAACTTCAAACGGATATAAATCGTGCCTCCGATGTCTGATTGAGAAGATTTTTTTTTCAATCTGCTTATTTTTTTGATGTCTACGCGAAAAAACACCACACACTGCCATAGGATTTATAGTTTTACGTTGATTTTTTACCATATATAGGGTAAAATTATAAGGAAAAAATGAAAGTTAAATCGGATAGAGGAATTGAGTTTACCACGTAGATCTCAAAAAAATAAGCAACTTTAAAAAAAGAATCGTCTCTAAAAGATACTCGAGATAAAACTTACGGTCATTTGAAGTTTCAACAAATGTAACGTAAAAGGGGTAGTTTGTGAAATTTTGAACTTCAAATAGAAATAAATCGTGCCTCCGATGTCCGATCGAGGCGATTTTTTTTTCAATCTGCTTATTTTTTCGATATCTATGCGAAAAAACACCACACATTGCCATAGGATATATAGTTTTACGTTTATCAGTTTTTGACCATATATAGGGCAAAATTATAAGGAAAAAATGAAAGTCAAATCGGATAAAGGGATTGAGTTTACCACGTAGATCTAAAAAAAATAAGCAACTTTGAATAAAGAATCGCCTCTAAAAGATACTCGAGGCAAAAGTTACGGTAATTTGAAGTTTCAACAAATGTAACGTAGAAGGAGTAGTTTGTGAAATTTTTGAACTTCAAACGGACATAAATCGTACCTCCGATGTCCGATCGAGGCAATTTTTTCCCCAATATGCTTATTTTTTAGATATCTACGCAAAAAATACCACACACTGACATAGGATTTATAATTTTACGTTTATCGATTTTTTACCATATATAGGGTAAAATTATAAAGAAAAAATGAAAGTCAAATCGGATAAAGGGATTGAGTTTACCATGTATATCCTGAAAAATAAACAATTTTAAAAACAAATCGTCTCTAAAAGATGCTCGAGGCAAAAGTTACGGTCATTTGAAGTTTCAATAAATGTAACGTAAAATGGGTAGTTTGTTAAATTTTGAACTTCAAACGGATATAAATCGTGCCTCCGATGTCTGATTGAGAAGATTTTTTTTTCAATCTGCTTATTTTTTTGATGTCTACGCGAAAAAACACCACACACTGCCATAGGATTTATAGTTTTACGTTGATTTTTTACCATATATAGGGTAAAATTATAAGGAAAAAATGAAAGTTAAATCGGATAGAGGGATTGAGTTTACCACGTAGATCTCAAAAAAATAAGCAACTTTAAAAAAAGAATCGTCTCTAAAAGATACTCGAGATAAAACTTACGGTCATTTGAAGTTTCAACAAATGTAACGTAAAAGGGGTAGTTTGTGAAATTTTGAACTTCAAATAGAAATAAATCGTGCCTCCGATGTCCGATCGAGGCGATTTTTTTTTCAATCTGCTTATTTTTTCGATATCTATGCGAAAAAACACCACACATTGCCATAGGATATATAGTTTTACGTTTATCAGTTTTTGACCATATATAGGGCAAAATTATAAGGAAAAAATGAAAGTCAAATCGGATAAAGGGATTGAGTTTACCACGTAGATCTAAAAAAAATAAGCAACTTTGAAAAAAGAATCGCCTCTAAAAGATACTCGAGGCAAAAGTTACGGTAATTTGAAGTTTCAACAAATGTAACGTAGAAGGAGTAGTTTGTGAAATTTTGAACTTCAAACGGACATAAATCGTGCCTACGATGTCCGATCTAGGTGATTCTTTTTTCAACTGCCTATTTTTTCAATATCTACGTGAAAAAACACCACACACTGCTGCCATGAAATTTATAGTTTTATGTTTATCGGCTTTTGACTATATGGACAAAATTATAAAAAAAAAATGAAAGTCAAATCGGATAAAGGGATTGAGTTTACCACGTAGATCTAAAAAAAATAAGCAACTTTGAAAAAAGAATCGCCTCTAAAAGATACTCGAGGCAAAACTTACGGTCATTTGAAGTTTCAACAAATGTAACATAAAAAAATGGGTAGTTTGTGAAATTTTGAACTTCACACAGACATAAATCGTGTCTTCGATGTCCGATCGATGCTATCTTTTTTAATCTGCTTATTTTTTTGATATCTACGCAAAAACACACCATACAGTGCCATATGATTTATAGTTTTACGTTTATCGATTTTTGACCAATAGGGCAAAATTCTAAGGAAAAAATGAAAGTCATATCAAATAAAGCGAATGACTTTACCACGTTTATCTCAAAAAAATAAGCAACTTTTAAAAAAGAATCACCTCTAAAAGATACTCAAGGCAAAAGTTACGGTTATTTGAAGTTTCAACAAATGTAACGTAAAAAGGGTAGTTTGTGAAAATTTGAACTTCAAACGGACACAAATCGTGCCTCCGATGTACGATCGAGGCGATTTATTTTTCAATCTGCTTATTTTTTTGATATCTACGCGAAAAAACACCATACACTACCATAAGATTTATAGTTTTACTTATCCGTTTTTTATCATATATAGGAGAAAATTAAAAGGAAAAAATGAAAGCCACATCGGATAAAGGGATTGAGTTTACCATGTCGATCTCGAAAAAATAAGCAACTTTAAAAAGAGAATCGCCTCTAAAAGATACTCGAGGCAAAAGTTACGGTCATTTGAAGTTTCAACAAATGTAACGTAAAGGGGTAGTTTGTGTAATTTTAAACTTCAAACGGACATAATTCGTGCCTCCGATGTCTGATCGATGCGATTTTCTTTTCAATCTGCTTATTTTCTCAATATTTACGCGAAAAAATACTACACACTACCATATAATTTATAGTTATACGTTTATCGGGTTTTGACCAGGGCAAAATTATAAGGAAAAAATAAAAGTCAAATCGGAAAAAGGGATTGAGTTTAACACAAAGATATCGAAAAAATAAGCATCTTTAAAAAAAGAATTGCTTTTAAAAGATACTCGAGTCAAAAGTTACGGTCATTTGAAGTTTCAACAAATGTAAAATGGGTAGTTTGTGAAATTTTGAACTTCAAACGGACATAAATCGTGCCTCCGATGTCCGATCGACATGATTTTTTTCAATTTGCTTATTTTTTTGATATCTATGCGAAAAAACACCACACACTGCCATAGGATTTATAGTTTTACGTTTATTGGTTTTGACCATATATAGGGCAAAATTATAAGGAAAAAATGAAAGTTAAATCGAATAAAGGGATTGAGTTTCCACGTAGATCTCAAAAAAATAAGAACCTTTAAAAAAAGAATCGCCTCTAAAAGATACTCGAGGCAAAAGTTACGGACATTTGAAGTTTCAACAAATATAACATAAAAGTAGTTTGTGAAATTTAGAACTTCAAACGGACATAAATCGTGCCTCTGATGTCCGATCGAGGTAATTCTTTTTTCAATCTGCCTATTTTTTTGATATCTACGCGAAAAATACCATACACTGACATAGGATTTATAGTTTTACGTTTATCGGCTTTTGACCATATATAGGGCAAAATTATAAAGAAAAAATGAAAGTCAAATCGGATAAAGAAATTGAGTCTACCACGTAGATCTCAAAAAAATAAGCAACTTTAAAAAAATAGTCGCCTCTAAAAGATACTCGAGGTAAAAGTTACGATAATATGAAGTTTCAACAAATGTAACGTAAAAGGAGTAGTTTGTGAAATTTAGAACTTCAAACGGACATAAATCATTCATCCGATGTCCGATAGAGGCAATTTATTTTTCAATCTACTTATTTTTTCGATATCTACGCGAAAAAATATCACATACTTCCCTATTTATAGTTTTACGTTTATCGGTTTTTGACCATGATATAGGGCAAAATTATAAGGAAAAAATGAAAGTCAAATTGGATAAAGGAATTGAGTTTACCACGTAGATCTCAAAAAAATAAGCAACTTTAAAAAAAGAATCGCCTCTAAAAGATACTCGAGGCAAAAGTTACAGTAATTTGAAGTTTCAACAAATGTAACGTAAAAGGAGTAGTTTGTTAAATTTAGAACTACAAACGAATATAAATCGTGCCTCCGATGTCCAATCGAGGTGATTGTTTTTTCAATCTGCCTATTTTTTCGATATCTACGCGAAAAAATACCACACACTATATGATTTATAGTTTTACATTTATCGATTTTTGACCATATAAGGCAAAATTATAAGGAAAAAATGAAAGTCAAATCGGATAAAGGGATTGAATTTACCACGTAAATCTCAAAAAACGAAAGAAACTTTAAAAAAAGAACCGCCTCTAAGAGATACTCGAGGCTAATATTACGGTCATTTGATGTTTCAACAAATGTAACGTAAAATGGGTAGTTGTGAAATTTTGAACTTCAAACAAACATAAATTGTGCCTCTGATGTCCGATCGATGCATTTTTTTTAATCTACTTATTTTCTCGATATCTACGCGGAAAAACACAACACCCTGCCATATGATTTATAGTTTTACGTTTATCGGTTGAGTTTACCACGTAGATCTCAAAAAAATCAACAACTTTAAAAATACCACACACTGTCCGATTTAGGCTCCCCTCCCCTACCCTACCCCTCCCGGGACCTCGAGGCGAACTCCCCGAGGCTCCCCTACCCTCCCCTACCCCCCGAAACCTCGAGGCAAACGCCCGCCCCGAGGTCCCCCTACGCTACTCCCCCGAAACCTCGAGGCGAACGCCTGAGGACCCCTACGCTACTCCCCCAATCGGGACCTCGAGGCGAACGCCCTGAGACCCCCTACCCTACCCTACCCTCCTACCTTCGGAACCTCGAGGCGAACGCCCCAAGGCCCCTACCCAACCCTACCCCTACCCTCGAGGCGAAGGCCCCGAGGCCCCCTACCCTACCCTACCCCCACCCTCGAGGCGAACGCCCCGAGGCCCCCTACCCTACCCTACCCCCGGAACCTCGAGGCGAACGCCCCGAGGCCCCCTACCTACCCTACCCTCGGAACCTCGAGGCGAACGCCCCGAGGCCCCCTACCTACCCCCCGGAACCTAGAGGCGAACGCCACGAGGCCCCCTACCCTACCCCCCTGGGACCTCGAGGCAAACGCCCCGAGGCCCCCTTACCCTACCCAGCGGGACCTCGAGGCAAACGCCCCGAGGCCCCCGACCCTACCCCCCGGACCTCGAGGCAAACGCCCCGAGGCCCCCGACCCTACCCCCCCGGACCTCGAGGCGAACGCCCTGAGGCCCTCTACCCTACCCCCCGGGGACCTCGAGGCGAACGCCCCGAGACGCTCCTACCCTACCCCCCGGGACCTCGAGGCGAACACCCCGACCCCCTACCCCACCCCCGAGACCTCGAGGCGAACGCCCCGAGGCCCCTACCCTACCCCCTGGGACCTCGAGGCGAACGCCCCAAGACCCCCTACCCTACCCCCTGAGACCTCGAGGCGAACGCCCCGAGGCCCAGGGCCTACCCCCGGGACCTCGAGGCGATCGCCCCGAGGCCCAGGGCCTACCCCCCGGGACCTCAGGCGATCGCCCCGAGGTCCCCCTACCCTACCCCCCGGGACCTCACGCGATCGCCCGAGGTCCCCCTACCCTACCCCCCGGGACCTCGAGGCGAACGCCCCGAGGTCCCCCTACCCTACCCCCGGGACCTCGAGGCGAACGCCCCGAGTCCCCTACCCTACCCCCCGGGACCTCGAGGCGAACGCCCCAAGGTCCCCCAACCCTACCCCCCGGACCACGAGGCGAACGCCCCGAGTCCCCCAACCCTACCCCCGGGACCTCAAGGCGAACGCCCCGAGTCCCCTACCCTACCCCCCGGGACCTCGAGGCGAACGCCCCGAGTCCCCCTACCCTAACCCTCAGGACCTCGAGGCGAACGCCCCGAGTCCCCTACCCTAACCCTCAGGACCTCGAGGCGAACGCCCCGAGTCCCCCTACCCTAACCCTCAGGACCTCGAGACGAACGCCCCGAGTCCCCTACCCTAACCCCCCGGACCTCGAGGCGAACGCCCCGAGGCCCCCTACCCTACCCCCCGGGAACCTCGAGGCGAACGCCCCGAGGCCCCCTACCCTACCCCCCGGAACCTCGAGGCGAATGCCCCGAGGCCCCCTACCCTAACCCCCCGGTACCTCGAGGCGAACGCCCCGAGGCCCCCCTACCCTACCCCCGGTACCTCGAGGCGAACGCCCCGAGGACCCCCTACCCTACCCCCCGGGACCTCGAGGCGAACGCCCCGAGGCCCCCCTAACCCTACCCCTCGGGACCTCGAGGCGAACGCCCCGAGGCCCCCTAACCCTACCCCCGGGACCTCAAGGCGAACGCCCCGAAGCCCCCTAACCCTACCCCACGGGACCTCGAGGCGAACGCCCCGAAGCCCCCCTAACCCTACCCCACGGGACCTCGAGGCGAACGCCCCGAAGCCCCCCCACGGGACCTCGAGGCGAAGCCCCGAAGCCCCCCCCGGGACCTCGAGGCGAACGCCCCGAAGCCCCCCCCCCGGGACCTCGAGGCGAACGCCCGAAGCCCCCCCCCCGGGACCTCGAGGCGAACGCCCCGAGGCCCCCCCCCCCCCGGGACTCGAGGCGAACGCCCCGAGGCCCCCATATCCTACCCCCCTGGGACCCCCGAGGTCCAAGTCCCCCTATCCTACCCCATGGGACCTCGAGGCGAACGCCCGAGGTCCCCCTACCCTACCCCCCGGACCTCGAGGCGAACGCCCGAGGTCCCCCTACCCCGGGACCTCGAGGCGAACGCCCCGAGGTCCCACTACCCTACCCCCCGGGACCTCGAGGGGCGACGTCCGAGGTCCCACTACCCTACCCCCGACCTCGAGGCGAATGCCCCGAGGTCGCTCTACCTACCCCCCGGGACCTCGAGGCAAATGCCCCGAGGTCCCCCTACCCTACCCACCCGGACCTCGAGCGCGAACGCCCCGAGTCCCCCTACCCTATCCTACCCCCGGGACCTCGAGGCGAACGCCCCGAGTCCCCCTACCCTACCCTACCCTACCCCTACCCTCGAGCGAAGGCCCCGAGGCCCCCCTACCCTACCCTACCCCAACCCTCGAGGCGAACGCCCCGAGGCCCCTACCCTACCCTACCCTCGAAACCTCGAGGCAAACGCCCCGAGGCCCCCCTACCCTACCCTACCCCCGGAACCTCGAGGCGAACGCCCCGAGGCCCCCTACCCTACCTACCCCCGGAACCTCGAGGCGAAAGCCCCGAGGTCCCTTCCCTACCCCCGGAACCTAGAGGCGAACGCCCCGAGGCCTCCTACCCTACCCCACTGGGACCTCGAGGCAACGCCTCGAGGCCCCCTTACCCTACCCTCCGGGACCTCGAGGCGAACGCCCCGAGGCCCCCGACCCTACCCCCCCTGGACCTCGAGGCGAACAACCACGAGGCCCTCCCAGGGACCTCGAGGCGAACGCCACGAGGCCCTCCCAGGGGACCTCGAGGCGAACGCCACGAGGCCCTCCNTTTGTTTTTGTTGGCCAGTATTTCAGCTTCCCTTTCACTCGAATACCAAAAGGGGCTGACTCAAAGGAATTCAACTTGATGAAATGCAAGGAATTAGTCCAAAAGTGGACTCGAATTGGTATCACATGCAAGGAAATAAAATATAAATATTAGAATAATCGAAAGGATCTTTAAAACTAAGTATTTGTTTATGACACATAATCAAACGAGAATGTTATCAGTGAGATACACTACCATGAATATTTTAACGTAAATCAAACAAATACACCCATTTTTCTAGAGAAAGATATTTCCTAATTTTATACTTGAAAAAAAAATGAATTCCCATGGGAAAGCTCCAAGATCAGGACCATTGTTTTAACTAAGGACAAACCCAATTCAAACAACAAAAGCTTCTGCTATAACCCATGGAAATTAATCAGAAGAAAAGAATATAAACTATAACTTAGGCTAATACAAATTAGATTGAGATTACAAAAGAAAAATAGGCTGGCTTTAATATTCAACAAATCATAAAGACTTAGCCACTGGCTACCATTCAGGAGATTAGTCTAAATCAATGTCATACGATATTCCATAAAGACTTAGTCACTGAAGCAGCCTCAGATTCAAGTACCAAAACCAGACAAGTAGTAACCCTTCTAAAATATATCGACAAAAGCAAGCTTACTAATGTTATCTCAAGTAAAAAAGGAAAACAATCAAACATGGAAGATTTAACCAAGGTGTTTCTAACCGAAAAGCAATGAGATGAAGAGATGCTAGCCTTGAATGTAAGTATATTCATGTTGAGGCAGCATTCACAGTTCTAACCAAGTGAATCCAAGCACAAGATGTAATCAAAGATAAGGAAATATTCACACAACTTTAAGAAGAATTCTAACTTACATCTTGAAAAATAAATTGATATGAGAGAGGAGATGTGGAGAACAACACAAATATGTTGAGTTTAACTCTACAAGTAGAGTATGAGAAGGTTGGTGTGTACACCGATCTTATAAGAATTTGTACTTGTAACAGGACAGTGGTGAGCAAATAGCTTGTACATTCTTTAGTTCATCCAACATATCATTTAAGAGCAGAGTTTTCATGTATCACAATCAAAAGAGATAAACACATGTGATATTGTTTCAAATCTTGAACATTAAGAAGAGAATAAAATAGCTCATACATGATGATCATGGCAGGGAGCAAGTTCAACCTAGGCTTAAAAAAAACTGCTCACAGAGTTGTATATTTAGGCTATCAGTAGGCAAACAAAATAACTAAAATTATTGCCAACCAAACTTAAGACTCAAATAATATTTCTTTAACCTACTTACTAGTCACTATCTAGTCTTAAACAAATTACTCTTAATCAAGATAAGCTCAGTATTACAATATGAGAAATTAAGATGTTGCATAGCAATTAGAGCAATTAATGTCAAAAGATGCATCCCATAGGATGAGTAAAGAAAGTAGCAATCAAATTCATTTTGAAGTGACCAGTTTACCACCTAAATTTTCTTAACAATGAAAACATAAGAGGCATAACAACAATTAAAACAAAGGAGAAAATCAATCACAAGTAGTTAAGCTAAAATTTGAGCTAATCAAATATCCACCAAACCAAGACCAGGGGAGGACATCAAATTTCGGAGGATGATAAAAGCACTTCACTTACGAACAGAAGATCCAGGCAAACATCAGTAGCCGTTGGGAACAGTGTTTTGAATAGCTGTCCAGGGACATATTGGTACTCAAAATAATTCAGGAAGTAGAACATATCATGTCTCTGTGAAGGCTTTGGGGTCCCAAAGGCTGCAAAAATCTTCCCTAGCTGATCAATATCACTGTTTCCCTAATGTAGTCACAAATTTCATAACAAATTATTCTCTAAAATAACAACAGACATCTAAGAGTAGTGAACGTAGCATATGAAGTGTAACATAAGTTCAAATAGCTAAAAAAACGTTAAAAAGAATTGAAGCAAAGCATATTAATTCATCTTGAAGATATGCATTGACTCAATCAATCTCCCAAACTACCATCAAAACCCGAAAGAAGTCTATTTACAGTCCAACTAACAAGTAATGACTCCATATTTTGCATCGAAATGAATTCCTGCCTTAATGAACCTAAACAACCAAAAAATACTAGCTACCAACCAAACTCATGATCAATTTAAGTATATAAATAAACTAATGCATCTTACAAGAAACCTGGATCATGCTCATTAGCAGAAAATACACACATGATTGGAGTATTACATAGGGCGGAAGTTACCTCTGACGGGAACAAACGAGCTGAAGTGAGACTTCGGTGGACAACGAACAAACGAGAAGGAAGACTCCGAATCCAGACTGAGAACTCTTTCTGTATGCTGATTCTCTGTGTTCTCCCATCTCTATTATTATATTGTACAATTTCAAATGAAGAAGAAAGAGGGGAAATTTGGATGAATGGAATTCAAATTTTGTAACGGATTCCCAACGGATATAATAATAATTGATAGAAACCGTGTGATTTGAACGAAAGTCAAATTCACAACGAGATGCTTCCACCCTTTTCCCCCAAATCAAAGCGATTTCGTACACGCGCTGGGCTGGATTTGGTGGGCTCACTGATGGATTTTGATGCATCTGTGGGTATTGTTGATGGGCTTGGAACTGATTTGGGCCAACAAATGGTCATAGGGATTGCAAACTTGGCCAACTCCTAAATTGGAAAAATTACATAAATTGATACATTTTAATAAATAATTACTAATTTTAGCGATATCTTTTATTTATCATTATTTATAATAATATTATATTAAATGTGCAATATGAATAAAAGTGAATTATGTATGCAATATGTATGAATTATAATTGTTTTTTTGAAATATATTATGTTTGTTTGGTAAAAACTTGACACATTGTATTATAAGTGTAGTAAAATGTATGATAAATGTATTATCCCTCATTATAATTTGTATCATGTGTGAATAATAAATTATTCTTTGTAATATTTATTAAAATTGTATTATAAATGAATTAAAACTGATAAAGTGAAAAAATATATATTATTGCTATAAATGATAAATATTTTTTTATCATAGTATATATATGTAAGTTTCCTCTTAAGAAATTTTAATCAAATTTTAATTAAGTCGGTGAATTTGGCTAAATATTAAATAACACGGATTAATATAAGGGAAATTTTGTAAAACTTTTAATATTTATTAAAAATGACAATATTTTAGTTTCTTATGGGTTGATTTATGTATTTTTTTTCTTTATTTAACTGAATATAATATTATTAAGAAATAACAAACTAGAGAAAATCAGGGAGGGCAATATGGAACTTCTTGTAAATATTCTTTCGCTGCATTTTTCACGTGATTTAATATTCTTTCTTATTTTGTCAAATATTGAACAAGATGTTGCCTTTTCAAGGACCATTTTTACACCATATCTACTTAGATATCTTGGTTGTCCTTTTTTTATTTTTGCCTACACCCAAAGAACAAGAACATTTTTGTATCTTGTGTTTGGTGGCTTCTGCACTTTTTTAAGTAAATGATATTGGATGTTCTTTTGTCCTTTTAAGCAGTGTTTTAGCGGTACATTGTTTCACTACCAAGGCACAATTCAATATGCCAATGTTGGGCAGAATCAAAGCCTAAACAGGGTTTAATGATCTTTTTAAGTGACATGGTTAAAGATATAGATGAATTACAGAGATCATTAAATGACAGTTAAGCCTATAATCTTGACTCTTGAGTGTATCAGGCTCTTCTTCACTAGCTTTGCACATTTCCCATTTAAATTTTAGTGGCCCACATTTGCTTAACTAAACAACTGATGCGACCATAGTTGATAAGGTAGTTGAGATAGCAATGGGGCAGGGCTGTTGCGGTGCGGTTTGGTCTAAACCCGAAAAGGCTTCAACCCGCCCCACGTAGAAATTTGCTCTTCCAATCTTGACCCTTCCAGCCATTTATCCAGTCATTGATCTTCCTGCCAGCATGTCTTCAGTCATTCCTCCTTAAATATTCTACTAATTGGTTTCCATAATGCAACTCAGTATGAAGTAGCCACTGGTTTAGTGCACTGCCATTTGAGGAGCAAACTTTTGTTGCTCATTTCATATTTTTGATTCCCATACCTTCACTTCCTTCTGGACACTATGGGCCTGTCGGTCCTACTAAATGCTGAATGCAGTCTTTTCTTCTCAGAATTTCATCCCCATAAAGTAGGGTTTTAATTTATTCAAACCCCGTTTTCAACATTTGCAGATATAGGCAGTAAAGACATCGAGTAGGTAGGGATGCCATACAAAACACTACCTGATCAGTACAAGGCTTTAGGGTAATGTAATCAGAAAGCAATTGTCAAGTGAACTTAGGCAGGACAGTTTACCTTCGCTTGAACTTTTGCCCAGTGTGACTCTCTACTACTACCAAGTGGCTGATGAAGATAACAGTAGCTGCAATAACGCCAACACATTTAAGCATGCCAAGATGGGAATCAAGATTGTTTTTGATAGATTAGGGCCATTTCAGTTCATCAGCATGGCTGATGCTGCAATGCATAGCAAAAAGGACAAGTTGAGGTATAAGTCGTGTCTGTTCAGCATAATTCAAAAGCTAAGTTCCCAGCCCTAATCCCAGTTCATGCTAATTTTCTGACTGGGTTCATGCTCAGGAAACCAGCTCCAGCAAGTGGAACTCCAGTCCTGAATGTTGCATACTTACAATAATGAGTGGCCTGGCTTGGTGCTGAGCATTGTTTAGCATGAGATTAGACAATAAGCTCAAGATTTCTTACCTTCAACCCTTCCATCTCAAAAATTCGAACAAAAATTAGCTCCATCTTAATCTTTGCATTCTTTTATGTTCACAAATGTCTTTTTTGTTACAACACAATCCTCTATACTTGTTCGACAAACAGAGACTATATCTCCAGTGATTTGAGATGAAATGCTCATCAATTGTGGGTTTTATGATACTCTTCCACAATCTATTAGATGTGAATGCATACAGTTGAATGCTAACTGAATGCAGTCACCATTGACCACAGCACCGAAGCCGCTTTAATGAATTATGCACAAAGCAACAGAGCAGTCACCAAAAATCCTTGCAAGAACATATCCCATCCTTAAAATGGTGAAATCTGTTGGCATCTCTCAGAATTATCTCTCGTCCTGTGACTTTAGCGATTAACTTAATAGCAGAATGACAATCACCACAAACTCGAAGATTTTTCATTACTCGTATAGGCATACCTTGAGGCAATTTAAGAAGTCCATAGGCCACAGCTAGTTTCTCACTGTGATAATTCAAGCTATGCAACTTCTCTTCTTCCTCCACATCATGCAAAGCAAAGCTTCCATCAGGAATATAACCAGCTTCTCTTAACATAGGACTCAACTTTTCTAATATTTTGAGAATTGATTCATGCTCGGGATGGGGCATGCTCTGTCCACCAGTGAACATATGTACTTCTTTGTCTGCCTCAAGCCAACTACAACCAGGTGATTTGACCACTTCTCTAGACTGCATCGACTTCCTAAGTGAAGCAACATCAGTCCACTTACCTTTGGATGCATAAATATTAGAAAGTAGGACATAGGGCCCTGAATTTTGGGGTTCAAGCTGTAAAAGTTTCTTTGCAGCAACTTCTGCCAAATCTAGGTTCATATGCATCCTACATGCACCCATTAAAGAACCCCAAATAATTGCATCTGCTTCTACAGTCATTTTGTTGATCATATCCATCGCCTCATTCAATCGACCAGCTCGACCAAGCATGTCAACCATGCAAGCATAATGTGCAGTTCCTGGCTCCATTTGATATTTTGAATTCATGGACTCAAAGATATCTTGCCCTTCTTTCACTTTTCCAGTGTAGCTACATGCAGATAAAACTCCAACAAAGGTAACCTCGTCTGGGGTGATACCTAAAGAACACATTTCTCTGAACACTTCTAGAGCTTCATCTCCTAATCCATGTTGAGCATAACCTGTTATGATAGAATTCCACATGACCACATCTTTTGGAGAAAATCTGTCAAATATTAATTTGGCCTTGACGAAATCACCACATTTGATGTACATCGTAATTAATACAGAAGAGACATACACGTCATCATCACACTCGGTTCTGATTAACTGTGCATGTATCTCTCTACCATAATTAAGACTTGCAAGACTAGCACAAATTGAAAGTATGCTTATCAACGAAGGGAAATTTGGCCGAAATCCATCTACTTGCATTCGATGAAACAAATCCAGCGCCTCTAACTCATATCCTTTCCTTTCATAAACCTTGATCATTGCACTCCATGTCGCATCATCCTTCTCCTTCAGAAGATCAAACACCCTCCGCGCCTTAGCAACCTCCCCAGTCTGTCCTATTCCAAGAATTATGGCATTACAAGCAGGAGTAGTTCTAACAGGCATCATTTCGAAAAGCTTCCACGCCTCTTCAAATCTACCATATTGCACATAGCTTATTATAATTGCAGTCCATGAGATCTCATTCTTCTCAGGCATGACTTCAAAAAGTTTTCTAGCAACATCCAGTTTACCATTTTGGGCATATCCTGATACCATGGCTGTCCAAGACACCACATTCTTTTTCGGCATGCGATCAAAGAGGTCGCGCGCCTCATCCAGCCTACCTTCCTGACAATATCCACATATCATATTAGTCCTCACAACTACATCCTTTACTGGCATCATGTCATAAAGCCTTCTAGCTTCATCAACTCTCCTTTCTTGAATCAACCCACCTATCATCACAGTCCATGACACAACATTCTTTTCAGGCATTTGCCAAAACAAGGCTTCCGCCTCTTCAACAAACCCCTCCTCAACATACCCTCTGACCATAGCAGTCCAAGAAATGACATTTCGTTGGGGCATTTTGTCAAACACTTTCCTTGCTTCCTTCACCATCCTATTCTTTACATAACCTGAGATTAACCCATTCCATGAAACTATGTTTCTCTCAGGCATTTGATCAAACAGACACTGGCCTTCATTGGGTTGGTGATTTTGGAAATACCCAGTGATTATAGAGTTCCAAGAAGTCACATTTTTGTTGGGCATTTCGTCGAACACCCTTCGGGCATTCTGAATTTGGCCCAAACGAGCAAACTGAGAAATCTGAGAATTTGATGCAATTGCGTGAGTGTAACAGTAATTCCGACATTGAACTAACAATAAACGGTGCATCTATGAACCAAAGCGTCGTTCCAGTTTTTGTGAGCAGAAAAAAAGAGTAAAAAACTACCACGGGCACGGAGTAGTACTTTAGGCTTGGGAAGATTGTACTTATGGGAATCTCTCAAATGTCTATCAATTAATTTAAATAATATATTACAATTAAAAGAAACAAATTAAAATTTGAAAGCAGCTCTAAAAATTAACAGTCATATATTTTAAAACAGTATATTAGTATTGTTTTAAAAAAGATGTTTCTTCTATTCTAACGTCTTATTTTTGTAAAAGTTAATACATTCTTATTTGAATATATTTATAATTTAATCTTATCTTCAAAATTCTGAAAACCTCAAACATTTCTAATTTTTTTAAAAATTAAACAAAACTACAAACTAAATAATATAAGTAGAATTTTTTTAAAAAATTAAAAATAAAAAAATACAAAACGACAAACTAAATAATAAGTTCTAAAAGTGATTTTTATTGTAATTAAAATTAAAAGAATTTATGTGTTACAGAAAAAGTTCAATTCCAAATCTATCCAAAATAAACGACTTTTTATTACACATCCACAAATTAATTAATATTTAAAAATATTTTCTGCATAGATAATTATTTAATAAATGCATAAAAGACAAAACTTTTTTAAAATTGCTCATTAAGATATTAAGTGACGTTGGCTCAACGTATGTTAATTTTTTTTCTTTCAATTTATGTTTTTTCTTCCAATTTATGTGACACAAATAAAATTTGAAAATGTGAAACAAATATTTTATGTGTTTTTTAAAAAAGTATCTTTAAATTGTTAATGTATGTATCTTTCATTTCATTTGAATAATATATGTTACTCCATCTGTTTCATGTGATACAAGTGATTTTAGGAAAGTCAACAAAATTTCTTACATGATTTTCACATATTTTTAGTTGTCATTTTACTGTGATTTATAGTACTTTTTAGTTCTTACTTCATTTTCAAACAACATATGCAACTTTTTAGTTTCGATAAAAATAAGGGAGTCAACCAAATTTCATTATGAATTTTAACTATATTTCTCTAAAAATATCTTAAATTGTTACATGGTGATTGTAAGCTTCATTTTTATGTAATTTTAAAATATGTACACATTAGAAATTAAAACGAAGAATTAAAGTTTTCAAATCATTGTATTTCTATATTAAAATGTTGAAATCGTTAAAACTCCATATATATGCACAAATTAATAGAAGGAAGTCAAAAGAATTTTTTTTAAAAATATAGGAAAGCTCATTTAATAATAACGCATATATATTTCATTTTTAATATGAATTCCTCCTTTTCAATTAATATGAACTTTTTATTTTATTTTATTTCAAAGAGAAAATAACTTCTGAATTTTAATTTTTTTATATAACATATTTAAGATCAAAAAATAAAAAAATATTTTAATACAAAAAATTTAAATATACATATAAATTTTAATTTTAATTTTGATTGAGTCCATCTAATATTATACTTGATGTATAGTTATTAAGACCTAAACGTAATCATAATTTATTTACCTTAATATAATAAATAGATATCACAATAACTTATTAAAAATGAAGAAATAACAAAAATAAGGTAATACTAATAATAATAACTAAAGATGTTTCTAGAACTATTAATTATCTTGTTATTATTCTTCGTAGATATTTGTTTGCATGAAGTTATATTTTTGTCTTTGATCATCATTCACTTCATGTATAAACGATGTTTTTAGAATTATTTATTCTTGATAGATTTTTGTGAGAATGGAATTACATTTTTGTTCTTGGCCGTCTTTAATACAAATATATCATCCTATTCATTTTTATTTGTAAAGTTACTTTTTAACATTTTTTCTTTAATTTCAATCTAATATATATTATTAATTTTATCACACTCATTTATTTTCAAATATATTAATTAGAGCCAAATAAAGGCGAACATAATTAATTTATGATAAAGTTTTATATAAAATGTAGGCATTTTTATAAGCATAATGAATATACAAATATTAAAAATTAAATTTAAGTAATAGTAAAATAGAGTAATAATAAAATAGATATCACAATAACTCACAAAAAAAAAGTGAAGTAGCAACAAAATAAGTTAATGAAAATAACAATAACTTACGATGTTTCTAAACTATTTAATTTTGTTGTTATCATTCTTGATAGATTTTTGTTAGTCTGAATATTTTTTCCTTTGATCATATTCCTTCACATATAAAAAAATGTTTCTAAAATTATTTATTATCTTTCTTAATAGATTTTTATTAAATAAAATTACATTTTATCCTGGTCGCCTTTCCACATCACTCTTCTATATAATAGAATAGAATAGAAATAGAAATATCTTAGAGTGAAAAAAAGTAATTAAATGAGGCCTAACACTTTGAATAACTTTTCAGAAAATTTATCCACTTTTTCATTTGCATAACTTTCCACGTATGATTCATATATTACTGCATATTTGCGTTTTCTTTTTGCTTTCCGAATATCTAAAGTAGGAGCAATTTTGGTTCTCTTTTTTTAAAGATTGAGAGTGATATAATTTAATATGCTTAAAAATTGGTGGAACACATAAACGCGTTTTTAAACTTATTTAATATTTCTTTATAACTACATCATCTATCTATTGAATTCCTGAACCATTCATAGTTTATACTTTTTAAATATTATTGGCTGATACTTTTAAAAATCTCTCTCAACTCTCTATTTCACTAAAATTGGCTCAATATTTCCCAATTTTAAGTATTAAAATACAAAAATCTCTTATTTTATCCCAATTTAACTTAATCTGATACTTTATTATTTGGAAGCAAAATCAGATCTTTCTCATTCCCTAATTTTCGCCCTCAATTTCTCCACTACAATTACAGTTATCAAATTCAAATAATTTTGAATTTCAAAAGAATCTTATAACTTTTCAATCGCATTCACAATTCAAATTAGGCTTTCTCATCTTCTTCATTGTGATTTTCGCCATTTTTTTTATTGTGTATCAATCGTATTGGCTTGCATTATGCATCTAACATCTAACAAATCTCTAATTTTTTATTTAAAAAATTCGAACAACAAAGGATTGTTATAAAAGGTTGCATGACGCGATAGTCATGAAAAATAAAAGTTTTGGCAAGAAAAAATGGATGAAGAAAGTACATGTATCTACTTCAAAAGATCCAAAAATCCCCCAAAAAGGGATGGTTGTCCCTCCTATTATTCAACCAACATTATCCATGGTATGCAAATTTTTTTATCATATATGTATTCTCTAATTTATTTATTTTAATATGATGATAAATAATCTCTAATTTTTCTTATGAAGTATATCTTTGAAATATGTAGTTGTTTCCTAAATATAATAATTTTTTGAGATTTTGTTTCTTTAACTGTTATTGTATCAAAAGTGAAGAGAACTGTATCTAAGTTAAGTACTTATATCACATTTACTTTGTAGGTTATTTTTTGTCATTGTAAATAAGGATTAATTGAATTTGTGTATCTCTTATTTTCGTATGTTTTGCTGTTATTTAGTATCTAATGAAATGAACATTACTGTATCTAAGATACTTGCTTAATTCAACAATTTGACATCTAGTTTGATTTTTGTACTGTGCATCATAGTCAATGTTAAGTCTTTATATGATACTTCAAAAAATTAAAATGGTTATGAGAATTTAAAGAATAAAAATGATTTTTGATCCCTGCTACTTTGCCATGACATTTAGTAGATGAGGTTTATATTTCGATTAATTGTGGTGAAGATTTTCATTGGGTGTTGTCATCGTTATTTTAAAGAAAAGGTTAATATGAGTGTATGACTCATCTATAGGATCAAGGAAAAAAAATAATGCAGATGAGATAAAAAGCAGTTGTCTGTGATGCTTCCAAACTATCTTCATGATAGTGAATTCTTTGATAAAACAGAGAGAACTAATTGGACATCAATGGGCTTGTACAAAAACAAAAAAACTGGTGAACTGTTGGGTGCACAACAATTATTTGAGATGGAATATGCTCAAGACAATTGTGAAACAACAAAGCGATAGCCTGTTAGTATTGTAAAATAATTTGTTTACTTACATATTTAATTCACTTTTTAATGTATCTCTTTTTGTTTGGAGTGATTGTGGAATGTATGTAGCTGCTTTTGCTGAATAATTGAGCAACGAAATCAACATTCCATCTATTAGTTTTTGGAGTGACTATCTTCACAATAGATATGCAATAATGTTATAAAAGTATGTATGGACAAGTTCAAGGTGGGATATCTTAGCGATAGCGATGATCCTACAAGGCCGAAGAATTGGTACACTACACCAGCAGAAGGTGGACTGATTAATGTAGAATGGTTATATTTTAGCATTGTGTTGAAGATACAATTAATTAGTATTTTTGTAATATTCTTTTCCGTTCCAACACTGCTTTTCTAAGTAATTATTAATTTAAAGATTACTTTTATTAAAAATTATATTTCAATTTTAACTATTGTTCCAATATATGTGTATCTTATACACCAATACCGTTGATACAATATAATCATCAAATACAAAATATCTGATACTATATATTCTACACTTGGTAAACAACAACTAACTTTTAATTTATTTAGTATCTATAAACATGTGGTAGCCTTGATATAGATCACAACGTATGATACTATATTATACAATTTTCATAAAATTATTATGTATATGATACACATTCATTAACAAATAATAAATTTGTGTATATGTTACAATTTGTACAAAACAATTAAGTTTCAATATATTTAGTATCCTTTAACATGTTGAATCTTGTAACATTGCTTTAAATCATAAAAACCAATAATATTTTATTATCAGGTACAAAATATAGTGAACTACAACGTATATGATACTAAATAACTTATCAAATAACTTAATTATTATATACCCAACCACATGATATAATCTGTTTTGCACTAAGTATAAAATATTTTATTTCAATGTATTTAGTATCATTCAACCATTTGTCTCTTGTAACATTTAAATAAAGTTAAAATCACACCTAATGATAATATCTTATTAGCAGATTTAAAATATTATATTATTATCAGATACACAATATCCATAAAATTATTAATTATATGATGCATCTTTTAATATCAAACAACAAATATATATATATGTTACAATTGATACAAAAGATTTAAGTTTCAATATATTTAGTATTATTTAATAGATTGAATATCGTAACATTGATTTAAATCATAAAAAACAACAATATTTTATTATCAAATACAAAATATATTTGAACTATAACGTATGTGATACCAAATAACTTATTAAATAACTTAATTGTTATATACCCCAACACATGATATAATCTGTTTTACACTAGGTATAAAACAATTTATTTAAATATATTTAGTATCATTCAACTGTTTGTCTCTTGTAACATTTAGATAAAGTTAAAATCAAACCAAATGATAATATCTTATTAGCATATTTAAATATCCAGAAAATTAATACACATGAAGCATAAAAATTCTTAAAAAGTAATCATCAAGAATCTTTTGAAAAGAAAGTAAATGTTCTTATATTGTGACCTTCTTGCTTGTCCACAACGTCTACAACAATTCGTTTTTGTGCTTAGCTTTTTGTCTAAATTTTTCTTCCTCTTTTTTCTTGGTCTACCAGACATTTTTTTGTATCTTGGTGGCAAGACGACTTCTTTCAAAACACATTCCGGAGTTGTACTTTTGTCTGACATTGGTTCCATTGAAACTGCATAAAAATGTTTGAATCAAACTTTTACTGCTTTTTCGAAGAACAGGGAGAAGGTTTGACAATTTAAAATTTAAAAATTATAATTCAGTTAGAGGTTTATGAACGACTGATTGGTTGAAGGAAGAAACATACACATGATTTCTAGGAGTCAATTATAATTTCCGTTTTTAATCCCTTATTTAACGCATTAAACTGATAACAACAACTTAATAATTTAAGTATCCTCCTATTATTAATTAAAGTATCCGTCTGCTGTATTATATATACGAAAGACACTAAAAATAGAGATTTTTGATAATTAATGATAGAGTAGGGGGTAGAAAGTAATTTCTTTGTTATAATATGTGATTTGATTAATTTTTACATTAATTAATCGGGATCAAAATGAACACCAAATGAAAAAAAAAATATTAATTGAATGCCAAACTTAAGTAACATATTATTTCGTCCGGTGTATTTAAGGAATTTTGCCATAAATAAAAATACATACTAAAAGGAAGAGGAAATTAAGTATCACACATTAATCTGCAAAGATCCCTCAATTAATTATACATATAGGTAATTTTAAATGTGTATGTGTTTTAATTATTTACGAGGTCCAGAATGTTGATTTGGATGGCCTTTACAATATCCTCTACATTTATACAGCATCCATCCTCCATCTGCAAGTAGTGCAAATAAACATATATGAACATGAGTTTTTGCTATGTATAAAGCATACATTGTTGCATTTTTTAAAAAAAGGATAATTTTGTAGATAATCATTCAATTTTCATCGCATTGTACTTGTATATCATAAAATTAATATTCGTAACAAAAAATAACTCAACGATACTTATATATATCAGATAATAATAATGTCAGGAAAATACAAGTAGGTTATCACGTATAGAATCTTCATTTAACTATAGCTATGTGTCAATAAGTCCTTAAAAAAACTCATTTTCTTAACCAATCTATTACCCAATGTTTTTCACCATGTGGTATATATATCATGTGCCTATTATTATTTTTTAAAAAAAGTGGGTTGAAAAATGGTATTTTTCTTTAAGTGATGTAAGTTGTAAACTATACATAAGGTGAGTTGACGAAGTGAGAACTACTTGTGTTTCTACTTGTGTTTTAGGACCATAGTAGTTAACATTTTCTAAAACTTTATATAAAAATAATATATGGGTTTACACTACTTTTTAAAAAAAAAAAAAAGGACTCAAGCATTAGCAAGATATTATATATAAAAAATAAATGTTAGATATGAATTATTTAAAGATAAAATTCATAATTAATTTTATTTTTTGTATAGTGGTAATTGAATTATTTTTTTGTGGGGAAAATGCATATCCCCAACATATGCTCAGAGACACACTCATACTATAACTAAGGTCCTGTTACCCTCCTAAACTCATTTTATAAATAATTTTCTACCTTTATTAGGCCTACGTGACACTATCTTGTGGGCCTAACGTGTGCTGACAATTTTTTCAAACTACCTAGTTAATAGTGCTACGTAGGCCGTAAAGGGGTAGAAAATTATTTATAAAATAAGTTCAGGGATAATAGGACCTTAGTATAGTATAACTGTGTGCGCGCTAACACTTATAAGGATATCAAACTATTAAGTCACTCTATGAAAATTTGGAAGAGGGTGGTGAAGATGTGAATAAACAGGAACATATCTATTTTTGAGAATCAATTTAGATTCATGTCAAGGCGATTGAAGACAAAGGTATTCACCTTTTATGTGGGTAGTTGGAGAAAAATAATTATAAGTACTACATATGTTCATCGACCTGGAAAAGACATAGAAAAAGTACAGAGGAATTCAAACCTAGAGTCCAAAGGCTTCGGCTGAGCAGGGCTAAAAAGAGAGTACATAGAGTGAGAGTTTAGTGTTGCATGGTAGAGTAAGGCTTTATACACAAGTTGTCATCTCCAAGAAAGAAAGCCTCAAGTATCTTAAGTCTATAATTTAAGAAAATTGGGAGATCGACAAAGACGTCACAGATCGTATTGGAGCAGGGTGGATGAAGTGGGAATCTCACATAAAGTGTCCTATGTGATAAAAATCTGGCACGGAAACTTCAAGGTGAGTTTTATAGAATGATTTTTACAGTGACTATGTCGTATAGGGTGGAGTATTAGGCAGTCAAGAACTTGCACATTCAAAGAATGAAAATAGTAAAGATGAGGTATGAGCATATATACTACAAATGATAAAGTTAGAAATGAAAATATAAAAGGAGTAGACTAAGATGGACAAGATCCTGGAAAGGACATTGAGATGGTTCTGACATGTGAAAGATGAGGAGGACAAATGGCCAATGAAAAGGTGTGAGAGGCTAAAAAGTGATAAGCTTGAGGAGAGGTAGAAGTACGTAGGTGGAGAAAGAATTGGGGAGAGATATTAGAAAAGACATTAGATATCTTCAGCTCACCGAGAACATGACCCTAGATAGGAGAACATGAAAATCAAAAATTATAATAGACGGTTAATTAGTAGGTAGTCAAGTATTGCGATCTTCCCAATGGTAGATCAAGGTCTAGTCAAGAACACATATATGTTCCCATACCATACTTATTCTTATGCTGACATTATCATATCATTCGATTTTATTACTTAAGTGTTATTTCTATAACTTTGGTTTTCTTTACTATTTTATTTTATCTAAGAGTTATCTTATCAGTACTTTTGTTTCTCCAATATTTTCATCACAACTTTTTTTTTCTTGCATTTCTTTCACCTATTCTGAAAAAAATGATTTTCTTGAGCCAAAAATCTTTCGAAATCTAATATTGTCATCATAATTTTTTATTCTTGCATTTCTTTCACCTATTCTAAAAAAAATGATTTTCTTGAGCCAAAAATCTATCGAAACAACCAACTCCCCACACCACAAAGGTAGGATTACTAAGGCCAAACATGACCTCATCTTAATCAGACCCACCTGAGTATAGTTGAGTTATTTTTTTGGGTTATAAGAGAATAATTTTATGACTGCCATGCAATATTAAAAATTGGATGATCACTCTTGAAAACAACTCATGGGTTATTTTTGTTTTATATCTCTAGAGTTTGTCTTTTAAGGTACCAAGTTGTTATAAAGTTGTTGAGATCTCAAAAATCTAGTCTCAATTGTTCAATAGTAGGTAGAAACAAAAATATGGTTAATTTTGCAGTAGATGTCATGCCTAATTGAAGATTAAGAGTGTTAATTATAAATTAAAATACCTGAGCAAGAATTGATATTTCAAGATTAGTAGGACCAAAAGGCATGATCCTCATGTCATGGACTGAAAGATGCAATTGCTCCATTTGGACTAGCAATCTTCCCAACATTCCATCTTGTTTGTTGCAATGGATGTTAATAAGTACATTTTTGTCCATAATCCTTACCTTAATCTTGTTTGATCCTAATATTTGTTCCTTGTTAGAATCATTATGTTCCAAAGATGATGATATGTTTTTCTTTGACTCTTCAAGAAGTTTTACTTGTTCTTGAAGCTCTTTCATGTACTCAATCGTATCTCCAAGGATAGATGATTTATCTAACTATAAAACGCACACAAAAGAAATACAATCATATTTGTGTATCAAGTGATCTATAAATTGAAACCTTTGTAAGGAACAAAAAATAAAAATGCATGATCTACTTTTTCACTTCTATCTACAAAAAAGTGTTTTCGGATACACAATACTACTTTTTATATACTTATAAAAATATAATTTTAGAATTTTTAATATTCAACCGACCACTCTTTAGTCTATGTAGCCATGCCACAGACTAATGCTTATAACACTAGCAATTTGTATTTTCAAGAACCCAAATGTTTTTGACTAAGGGTGTGTTTGGTATGGAGGAAAATGTTTTCCATGGAAAATGTTTTTCTGGAAAACAAGTAGATTTTAGACTTATTTTCTCATGTTTGGTTGGTGAGTAGAAAATATTTTCCAGAAATAATTTTTAGTGTTTGATTTATGAATGAAAATATTTTTGAGAGACATCTTTTATTTTACTAGAGTAAAAAATAGTTTATGAAATTAAAAATATTTGTAAAATCAAAATTATTATTTTTTTGGGGGTGGTGATGGGGTAGTGGGTGGGGGCGGGAGGAGGCGGTAGGAGTGAAAAAATAAAAATTTGAAGTTGATAGTATTTTTAAAAACAAAATTAATTTTTGGGGGTGGGTGGGGGCTGGTAGGGGGCTGATCGGAGGGGGGGAGGGGGGGTTAGGAGTTTAAAATAAAATTTGACGTTAAAAATATTTTTAAAAGCAAAATTAATTTTTGGGGGAGGGAGGGGGTTTGGGGGGGGGGGGCTGGCCGGTGAGGGGTCAAGGATCGGTGAAAAAATAAAATTTTAAAATTGAAAATATTTTTTTAAAATTGATGTTTTTTTCAAAAAAAAAATGTAATTTGAAATTGGAGGAGAGTTTTGGAAAATGTTTTCCTTAATTTTTTAAGGGAAGTCATTTTCCTTAATTTTGAGGAAAATGAGTTGATTTGGAAAACATTTTCCAAAACTTTTGTCCCAACCAAACATGAGAAAATTGGAAAACATTTTCCAGAAAATGTTTTCCTTCATACCAAACACACTCTAAATGAAAGCAAATTAAAGATTATGGTTTTGTGTTTCAAAGGTCTAGGGAAATTACAAAGTACTACCATTATCTAAAGGAAATATAGCCTTTTCACCATTTTAATTTTTTTTTCCTTTTTGTATTTTTAAAAAAATATTTTTTTGAAGAAAGATAGAAATAATTATTTACTCTACTAGGCTCTCTACTCAAGCATGTTCAATTGACTATATGAATTCTCTTTATCCATAATCTCGCTAGTTAAGATATTGGTTCGGAAGCAGAGGTGGAGCTAGAGGACCCATTTATTTAGTTTTTCATATTGTATATATGATATATAGATGTCGAATCACTAGACTTTTAATTAATGTTTATTTCTTTTTATTCTATAATTATTTTTCTTTTAACAAAAAGTTATCACAAATGATTGTGAGTCACTAGCGTTGGGAGTTAGGAAAGAAAATGCATCTCGATGCACGAAAGTTTTGCTATGTGAAGTTTGAGAAAAATCCAAATCACAAGATCGAGTCTATTGCACATTTAGTCTTACCAGATATTTTTCAATAATATGCTCTTACAATTCGATTATGAGACCTCAATCCTAATCACATGAAAGTAATTTTATCAGTTACGCTAAAACTAGAAAGACAGAGGATAAAAGAAATGAAGTTTACCTTCTTAAGACCAGGTACAATCTTTGACAAAGAAATGAAAAGGTCTCCCATTTTTTCTCTTCTCTTCCTCTCCGCAATAACATGATCTTGAGCTTGTAGTGGACTCCTCTTATACATAACATTATTATTATTATTATTTTTATTATTTTCCCCTAATAATAATGATTCTTGACATGCATTTTCTGAGCTTATCATTGCATCAATATCTTCTTCTTGATTTGAAGAAAATGAAATGAGAAATCCCCCAGAATTAGAGGAAGAATTATTAGAAGAAATTGCTTTTTGACCACTTTTTTCTTCAATATTTGTGTTGTAAGCACTTGATGAATTATAGATATCTTGAGAAATACTTGGCTTGAATTCAAAGAAGCTCTCATCTTCATAGTTATAATTACCACTATATTCCATGCCCTAAGTAAAAAGGAAACAAAAATCAAATTAAAGGATATAAGGTTGTAAAGAGTAATTAGTATTGAATTTTTAGTTGCATTTATTGACTTATTAATTATCCTTACAATAATGTAGTACCATTATCTCTTCTTTCTTCAAGTTTTTTTTTTCTTTCTAAAATGGTGTTCTAATTTTAGTGAAAAGCAAATTAATTACTAGATTTTTGAGGAGATTAAACATTTACACAAGAAATTGTAAGTACACCCTGATTTTTAATGGTTTTGGATTTGAGCTCTAAATTTGAAAGCCTAGTGAAAACGCTTCATCTTTTAAAATGAGATTTTTCAACAGAAATTTAAAACTAGCAAATTAAATTGAGTATCAATAGATAACAAATAATATAGATCGATATAATAGAAAAAAGAGATGAAATTTAATTAACTTACTTGAAAAGAATCGTAATAATTACTTTCCATGATGAAAGACAGGAATTTTATTCAAGACTTAACCGTGTATACTTTCTCAAGGAAAGGTATCAAGGATTAGGTCTCCATTGAATAGCTCACTACCACCCCACCCTCCAAAAAAAATTAAAAAAAAGATGAATAGAAATAATTGATTATTTTTTTCCAAGTGTCCAATTAAATAATATTTTTCATATATTTATACCACGTGTGAAAAGCTGTCATCTTTTCATCCTCACTAATTCAATTAATTGATTAATGTATTAATTAATCAGTATTAGTAATAACTCATCATGAACATAAATTTAGTCAAAGAGAGGGCTCTTCCATTTCCTCTACATTTAAACATCTTCCAGAACCATTACACTAAATATGTCAAAGTTTTCTAGTCCATCCACATTTGAAAAATGTTCATTCTTTCTTTAGGGTGTTTGAAAGAAAGGAAAATATAGAAAGAGAAATTGTGTGCTGTCCAATTTGTTTTTCTAATTTCGATTTGACGCATAAATTGGATTTTTAAATTTTATAGCTATAAATTAAAAATATGTATATCAAAATTAATTAAATTTTGTGACATTAAACATGTCATTAGAAAGATGAAAATAAAAAATTGTCAAAAAAGAAAAGTGCGTTATTTTGAAATGAACTAAAACGAAAAATAAGAGACAAATAAATTAAAACGAACTATGTGATATTCATTTCCTTCTTATCTTAACATTAAAAAATTGTCAAAAAATAAGAAGAAATATTCATTCTAAATTATAAATCAGACTAAATAGAAAATACAAATAAATTGAAATGAATGTGGTAGTAATTCTTTCCTTCTTTCCTTCTTTCCTTTTTTCTTTGTGTGTTGGGGATGGGGTATTTTTCATCCATAGGAAAACAAACTTTATACTTGTTTAATTATGCAATCAATAAAAAAGAATACTTTAACTTTCTTTGTACATTTTACAAAACAAAATAAAATAAAATAGGGTACTCATATTCGTAAGCTTTTCCTTTTGGTTGACTAACCTAGATATTTATGTCTGAAATTTTCACTTTAATTCGAAGCTAAAATGCTTTCTATCAAAGCAATTTCATACCATAACCTTTTCCTTTAATTAGAATAGCCTAAATTTTGAACTGATTAGTTAGGATTCAACTTACTAAAACAAATTAAATTTGCTTAAGATAATCATCAGATCTTTTCTAAATCTTAGATAATGTAACATACTAAGGGACTAGTTCTAAGTTTCATTTTTAAATTTTTAAACTCCTAGTTGAACTTTTGTAACCTACGTATAATGCCATTTGAAGTTGGTGTATTTAATTTATTGATAAGGTTGAGCAGGTGATTAGTATCTTTATAGCGATTCATCTCAAATTAAATTTACAAAATAAAGCATGTACGGGAAATGGCGAATCTTATTTAGTGAAGGGGGTTAGGAGGGGTGGGGGTAGGGCTACGTCATACTTCATCTGTTTTAATTTATGCGTCTTCATTACCATTTAAAGAATTAAAAAAAATATTTTCTTAAATATTTTAAATAATCAATTATTATAACTCCTAGTATAATAATTTAAACAAATATAAAAATTATGTATCACATTCCTCGTACTTTGAATTAAGCCAGGTAAGTTGAAACTAAGAGAATATGATTATGTAGTTCGTGATCAAGGAATTAACGAAATACCAATTAGAATGTATCGAGTTCGTTATTTTTATTTATTCATTTTAAATTTTACATATCGTAAAAAAAAAGAATAAAATTAATGTGGTAAAGACCGACCATGTTGCAAGTCGTTTTGCGTCTAGAAGCTCAAATTGTCTTGTCGGTGAATTTGCTTAGTTAAGACATACACACTCAATTAAAATATCTTTCACATATAATGCTTATTTTACGTACATGTTTAATTAGTCTTTGAAATAAAGTAGTTTAGGATAAAATAATTTTAAAAAATGATTTTTACAGGGAAAAATGAAGAAGTTTATCTTAATTAATTACCTTTTTCACTCTTAGAAAATACATATGACTTACTCTCCACCGTACACTTCCAAAATTAGACAATTCAACATAGTCTGCTGGGCACAACATTATGTTAGGATTTGCCTCACTATTTTACATTATTTAGATTTTTTATCGAAATTATTTTTTACTTTAGAAAAGATTCTAGGTGAAAAAAAGACTTTCATATTTTATTTTTTTGGGTAGTGAAGTTTTACACTTCTATAAAATAAGGATTTTTTGAATTTTTTCGAAACAAAATAAATAAATGAAATAATACCTACTATATAGTACTCATTAAAGAGTTTTATTAAGGGAAATGCTATTTTTTATGAAAATAGTCTCTTACGATCACGAAAGAAGATGATTTTTTCATATCGCAAAAAAACAAAGACATTTTATGTATAAAAAAATTATAAGAGATATAAAACTAAAAAAACTTAGTTTATAAAAGGTTATAAAATCATAGTATGAAAATACTATGCATGTGCTTTTAATATTTATTTTTTTGTTGTTTAAGTTCTGCTTTTATCAATATTTGAATTCTTGTTATTTCGATCCTAACACATTAAGATAGGGCAAAACACCATATTTTAATGTTTTTATTAGATCTGTGTGTTTTGAGTAACGTGGATCTCTATGAATCTAACCATGTTTTATTCAGGTTATTTAACATACATTATATACTGATTAAATTTATTTTCTCAAGGCATTATTTAGCTTAGTAATATATTTTTTTGTACTTATCGAGTTTGCGACCCACTAGGGCAAATTCATTTTGAGCACGTTGATAAATAGTTATAGGTGTAACGTGGCCAATTAAATCTCGAAAAACGTATTAAATTAGGAGTAATTACTATAATGTTCATTGTGCTTGGTGAAACTAGACACAGATTTTAGGGGATTTAAACAAGAATTTGTTTCTTCACATTGTTTTTGGTGAATCTATCGTTTAAAGGTTTGGATTCTATTGTTGTAAAATTAGTAATAAAGTCAAAAAAGTTATCAAAATATTCCAGATTTAATATATTTATTTGAAAATATCTTTTTAATTTATATACTAGTATAATTTTTTAAGAAAAATGTTCGATTGTCCACTTATGGCTACGCCACTCAGGGGCGGACCTAAGTATGCCGAGGGGTTCCCCTTCGTAAATAATTACATTATATTAATAAGGTATTAAGAATTTTTATGTTTATATATTGATTTTGAACCTCTTGAATATAAGATTAGAGGTTAACTTAGTGATTTAGGGATTCAAATCACTATTCTTTTTTTCCGAACCACCTTAATGGAAATTCTGAATCCGCCACTGATGCCACTACTTAAAACTTTTTTTAATTTATGCATGGTTTTTATCCTGATTTAAAAAAGTTATTGTCAGCAGACAGGCACTAGCTGCATTTTAGTAATAAGTCAAAATCACACAATCTATGCAATGTTTGAAAAGATGAATTATGCTTTTTGTTCTTTTTGGAAAAAAAAGAAGATGTTTGATTTATTTTTTCATAAATTTCAATTGTGGTTGTTCCCTTTTTGAATATCAAAACCAAAAGTATTACTCCCTCCGTCTACGATTAGTTATTATAATTTTCTTTTTTTAGAGCTAAACTATTAGAACTTTGACCAACATTTTACTATACATATTTTCATCATATTAATATGCAAAAAAAATTTGCAATTTATAGTACTTTTCGTATAGTTTTTGAATATTTAATTTTTTTTTTAAAAAATATTGAATTAACGTAATCTAATTTAACTTTAAAAATTAATCAAATTGACTTTCGAAAAACATAACATAACAAGTAAAAGTGGATAGAGGAAATATTGATTAACCGTTGGATTTGAATCGTCACATGTATTATTGATTAATTATTGCAAATAATATTGGCCTCAAAAGCTCAATCGATAAATTATAATAATGTCTCATAAAAAGAAAATTAATAGTTAAACGAAATGTCAATACAACAAACGATTCTTGGCTCATAATAAGATATTATATATATAGTTCCAGCAATACATATATACGTTGTTATCCATATTAACAGTACAAATTAAAGCATGAATTGAATCAAAGGATTCATTTAACATTAACAAATTTGTCACAATTGGAGTAACCTTGAACATATTTAAAGTCAAATTTAATCTTGTGTCGAGTCTTGTATGGTAAGAAGATGTAATTCAAACGCCTTTTCAACATCCTGCACTTTAATATCAACATTCTCATCAATCTGCAAGGATATAATGAATGTCATCATCAGTATTAGAAAGTTGCTTTAATTTGACAAAAGTATGATTACACACGTCTCAGGTTCAAAATTTAGTGGAGACAAAATAAACACCAGGCGATTCTTTTCATTTGTCCTAGCTTTGGTGGACAAAGTTACCTGGTACATGTTGCTGGTAGGAGGTGACAGGTATCTCACACAATTAATCAAGATACCCGAAAACTGATCTGGACACCATAATCATAAAAAAGAAGTATGATAACTATTAATTAAAGAATGAGAAATAATAGTTACCTCAGCAAGAATGGAGATATAATGAAGAGAAGTGTGATTGGATGGGGAAACTCTAATGTGGTGAATAGTAAGATGTAGCTTTTCCATTATTCCAGCAATAATAGAGAAAATACTCCTCATTTGCTTATTGCAATGGATTCCTATGAGTACATTTTTGTCCAGAATTTGAATCTTTATATCATTAATATTCTCATGTCTTTTGGATTCAAGATTATCAACATGATCATCATGAGAATATTGTTTGTGTACTAGTGTGGGATGAGTTGATTCAATCAAGTTTGTACTACTTTTTATCGTCCGAGCAGCTCCCTCTAAAGAACTAACACGTTCTTGAAGTTCTCCTATGTACTTTATAGCATCTTCAAGAATTGAAGCTTTGTCCAACTGCATCATCAAACAATATAAATAAAAACATTACAAGTCCATTATTATTCATAGTAGGACTCTACATAAACAAACATATTCAGTGAAATCCCATAAGTGAGATCTGAGGAGGGTAGAGTGAAATCCCACAAGTGAGATCTGAGGAGGGTAGAGTGTATCTACGCACACTATACTACTATACCTCGTGGGGATAGAGAGATTGTTTCCAAAAAAACTCAGCTTGAGAGCAGCAAATTAAGTATAAAGAAGAAGAAAATAGTGTAGATTACTATAGAAAGAAACAAAAACAACAAAATAGTGTGATAGTCGAAATATATTAAACAACATATGATGATAGATGCCATAAGCAAGAATTATACGGCTAGTACAACGACACACAACAACAAACCTAAAGTCTCAAAAAGCAAAAACAACCCTCCACTACATACTAACCTTCTAGTCTAGTATTCGGCCTTCATACCCTCCTATCTAAAAGTCATGTCCTCGATAGGCCGAAGATGCGTCATGTCCTGCCTAATCACCTCTACCTAATACTTCTTCGGTCTACCTCTGCGCACCTCTTTACTGGGGCATCCACACATCTCTTCTTCACATGCCCAAACTATCTCAGTCTCCCTTCCCTCGTCTTGTCCACCACAAATGTCACTCCCACTTTAACTCGAATATTTCCTTCTTAATTCATTCCTAGTATGCCCACACATTCATCTCAATATCTTTCATTTCCACCGCTCGCATCTTCTGAGCATAAGAGTACTTAACTGACTAGCATTAATTTGATTCAGACTGTGGTATAACTAGTGACTTCAACAATTTCAACACAAAAATTGGTCACAAGTTATCACTAATATGTTGGTCAAGAATGAAAACTCAAATCTCAAATTAAAAAAGATTATATTTGACACTAACAACAATATCAAGAATGCAAATGAGTATATCACCCACATCTCAGAGAAGTCGATCAAGTAGCTGACTTTCTTGATAAATTGGAATTTACTAGTGGAATTGAAACCTACTATCTTCTCCACATCATTTTCCCAAGAAAGGTTTAAGGTTTGATTCAACTAGACAAATAATAATTTCCATTTTGAGAAAAAGATGTAATTTTCTTTTTGTTACTTAGGTTTATTTATAGGTATAGTTCTTTTGCGAGGGTTGAAATATCTATGTTAATTTTCTCTTCCCTCTTTTCGCGAAACACTATCAGAAAACTGTGAATTACATGAGGATTTTTCTGGGAATTAGTATGAAAAATTGCAGGAAACTCCTGCGAATTTTCATACTAATACCCAGGAAAATCACCATATAATTCACAGTTTTCTTGTAGTGTTAAAAGATAAAAGTTTATCCTTATGTTACATTCAAAAGTATAGTTTAAAATTTGAAAATTACAACATATATATATATATACCTTCTTGAGTTGGGGTATAGCTTTAGCCAAGAGAGTAAAAAGTTGGGAGAACCTTTCACGACGTTTCCTTTCAGCCAAAAGATGATCTTGAGATTGCAAAGGACTTCTACATATCCTATTAGATGCCATCGATGAATTCGATATATTGTTGTTGTTCATCATCACTTTTTCCGTTATCATATCATAGTCTAATTCATTATCCTCTAAGAAATAAGAATCAGCTTTATTCCCAAATGAAATAATATTTTGCGATGAATTATTAGAAGAAGAAGGAGAAGAACAAGAAAATGCAATTTTAGGAATATTTTCTAATGAATTGGAACTAGTGGGATTTTGATTAGGTAAAGATGTGATGAACATTTCAGAAAGTAGATTATTAAATTCAAATGGTGCTTCTTCATCACCAATTGTGTCGTTGTTATTGAACCTTGTATTTTCCATGGTTTGACAAATTTGAAATTTTTTTGAGTTTTAATTTCTAACTCAATTAATTGTTTTCTTGTTATATAGTGGACTATAAGAAAATCACGTGTGAGCAGTTATGGAAATCGTGGTGTGATTATTTTATACGTTTTATTAGTACATATTTTAGTATAAGTTTTTCTTGCTTTACATGTTGTGATTAAAAGAGAGAGTTGAGGGGATGAAAGGTGAGGACATTTTTTATAATTAATTTGTTTGTTGATTTCGTCATTAAAAATATTTATAAAGATATCAGCTAACAATATTAGGACTGTACCTATCTTGAGTTGAATATTTGGTTATGTCATTCTTGGTGTCATTTCACATTCCCCATAATATAATACATTATTAATACTCTCTTTAATTTTTTCAATTTATTAATGTTGTTTGATTTGATTCGGAGTTTAAGAAAGAAATAGAAAAAAATTAAAATTATGGTCTAAAATCAGTATAGATGTATGCTTTATGTGACTATAAATTATTTTATTATTTTTATTTATTTTTTTAGCGTTTGGGTTGTATAAGGATATAATTAGAAAAACATACTAATTTTTGTCTTAAATTCTTGAGGTAATACTTAGAGCCTGAAATCGGACTCAGGAGAGAAACTTCATTTCCATCGCACCTTCCTTACCGTAAGTTTGTCAATTAATTTTGTTAGGAATTCACAAGTTAATATATATACACATATATATAATTTTCTAATACAAATATAAAGTCTAGCTCTACTTCTGTTAATACTTATTTTGAGACCTTTTTTTTGTTATTGCTAAGATAATACTTATTTTGAAAAAGAGAAATAAACTATTTCTATTTTTTTCCTCTCTTTAAGAAATCAAAACAGCTTTATTTGTTAAAAACAGATTCAGTAGCTCAATCAAATTAAATAGATACGTAGATATATGCAGTATCTGAATGTAGATAACATGTCGTTTTTTTTGCAAGATTTTTTTTATTTTTTTTTTAAGATTCAAAGTTTTTGTTTAATCTGTTTTTTTAGATGAAGATGGTTGTAATGATCTTCCACAGGATCCATAACTCATTTATTAATGATATTCTTATTTCTTGGATTATCGTTTCATTTCCGTATGGAATCATGTCCTTTAATTATCCTTCTAATTAACAACTCCTTTTGACTTAGAAAATTCTGATATCTAATTGGTTGATATTAAGAACTAATTAAGCTATTTAATTATCTTCTTTTCTTTTTCCTTTTAATTTCCTGTAAACACTCATATTTACATAATCAAATTCTTTATAATGTTATTATTATTTCTAATATATGCATTTATAACTCATGACCTGACCAACATGAGTTGTGGTACAGTGGGACACTACTTCACTCTTAATCAGAGGTTCGAGATTTGAGTCCTCGCAACAATGTACATAATCTTTTCACTTTAATTGGAACGTGAGAATAGTCTATGGCCTGCATAAATGTAAGGTATGATTGTGTATAATAGACTCTTATAATTCAGTCTTTTTTAAAAAATCTCGCACATATAGTGAACGTTTTGGTGCACCAATATACCTTAAATTTTCCAAAATAGGTTTTAAACAATCTTAAACAATATATAGGATAGAGACGCAATTTCAAATGTTAATTATTTTCTTATTATTCACAGCATTTTTTTTCTATTTTTATATTAATTTCTGATAATTTTAAACATTAGAAAATATTTGAGGATATACAAAATCTGCATTCTTCTATATATTACGATTAATGTGATCTTTGCAATCTTTGAAGTATTATAGATAGCGCGTTCTTGCATAATTTCATCTAATTTAAGTACCTCACATTGATATATAATTTAATAATATTACTTTAATTTCTAAATTGAAAACTTGACCAAAATTTGCATTCCGTTAAAAGTTGATTCCTTTTCCATTACTTGGTTTTTGTAAATTGAATAATATCTAGATCTTGTTCACCATCGAGCTTAAAAATGTGTTTACTATGTATATTTACGTTTTCCTTTATAAAGTTATTCAACTTTCTTTCTCATTGCAATATGAAGTTCAATAAGGGGGTTCAAAATGCACCCCTTCTTCAAACTTTGTCCGTGTCAATATATATCCTTTGCTTGACCCGTCTTCGTTGGTCTACCCTTCGAGAGTCACAATCATCACCCTTATTATTTGATTCCAGAGGCGGAGCCAAAATTTTTAATAAGGGGTTCAAAATGTGTAGAAATAGATAGTCAAAGAGGATTCGACATCTACTATATATACATATAAACTTATTTTAATCATATATAAATAATATAATTTTCCGTGAACCCCCTTCATACAAGGTAGCTCCGCCCGCGTTTGATTCCATTATATCATTTATTCCATTTGTTTATTCTTATTTGTCCACCCTGAATGTTGCATTTCTTTTAAGAAATAATAAATAAAGTATATATTTTAGTACTATAAAATTCATATTATTAGGTGTATAATTTCAATGGACTTGGAAAATAATTCGTGGAATAATCGTTTTTAATGTTAAGAATGATCATTGTTTTTTCTCTTAATATTTTTAGTAGTAGACAAATAAAAATAAAAAATTATTTTTAATATAATGAACAAATAAAATAATTGAGAGAGTGCCGTAATTAGTGTGTTCATATTACAACATGAGGTGAGAGAATATTTTGAGCATTGGAATGCAGTCTACTTAAACGTGGTTTCCATGAATTAACATCAACATATCTTACGGAAGTCTTCAAATTATGTTAAATAAGTAGTAAACATATTAGGATGATTCTGTAGAATTTGGATAAGACAAAAAATCAATATTATAATTCAGTGTAAGATTTGTTCTTGTTCACTCAAATAATTAATTTTCAAGTCCTTATCCATATAATTCAGAGTATAATTTACAACTTCTCATAGTGCACAAGGATACGTTTATTATACTCATGATTTACCACCTTGTCCAAGTTCATGTATATATGTACATAGTTTCAGTCACACAAATATTATGTCGCATTTAAAACTTCACAAAAATATTATGTCGCATTTAAAACTTTAATAAGACGTTTTAAAATTCTTCAATTTTTTAAATTTTATGTTAAATTAAATTGCATTAAACAAATTAAAGTGAATGAAAGAAATTATTTGTGATATCTCTTGCACAATCAAAAAGGTGAATGGAAACTGAAGTGTTTGGGATACATAGAGATGACAATAGGGTGGGGTGGGGTGGAGCGGGTTAAGTTTAATCCGTAAAAATTTTCAATCCGTCCCAGTCCACCAAGCATTACAATCTTATTAATTTTCAACCCACGTATTCATCCGGCATAAATCCGCTCCGTATAAATTCGTATTGCATAAATTTTTGAAAATTTATCTTTTTTAATTAAGTTTGTAATTGAAAATAAAATTTATAAACATTAATTCATTTTCTCTTTAAGTTATATTAATTTAATAGATGATAACTTAATTTTTTTTATTTTTTAAAGATCGATAAGAAAGCATATAAATAAATCATTTTCATTTACTATCTTGAACCCATCCCGTACCGTCTTAAAACCACCCCACCTTGCATAAAACTGCCTCATAGCCATCCCTAGAGATACAGGTGCATCCTCTACTGAAGCATAATTAGGGACAGAACATATCCAAGATTTAAAATTATGTACTTATATCTACTATTTATTGCAAACTTTCATAATCTTTTACATATAAATTATGATCTTGCATCGAAAGTAAGAGTGTGCATTGGTCGATTCGATTCGATTTTATATATTATCGATTCGGTTTATCGATTTTTGATTTTTAAATATGCTAACCAATAACAAATTAATAAGATATTTTTATCGATTTTCAATTTATCGATTTTTGATCATTATCGATTCGGTTTTCGATTTACCCAATAAGAAAGTGTCCGCAAAATATTATACGTCTTCTCACTTTTCTAAATGTTTTGATACAATGAAATTAGAAATATAATGAGAAACTGCATCAATAAGAGAAAATATAGTACGAAGACTATAATTACATGTTACCACCAAAACATAGTATGCAATTTTTTATGTTAATCAAATTACGAACCTTTACAAGCTTGCAAATGCTACAACCTACAATTACAAACTAAAACTAAAATAAAATAGTCCAACAAGACTAAAACTAAAACTAAAACTAAAATCAAACAGCTACAATTGTGAACCCCTTACTTTAATCTTTAGATTTTGAGTAAACAGTAAAAACTAGTGAAACGGCCTAGTGTGAAGTTGGTAGAATACTAATTTGATATAGTTATATCTAATTATATATTAAATTATTTATATTTAATAATTAAAAATGGTAAAATAATAAATTATTACCATCTTATTGGGTTATCGATTTATCCAATAACCCAACAGTAAAAACCGATACTGAACCAATAACCCAATAAATCATTTTTAGATAAATGATATAAATCTCACTTTTAAGTTCTCTTATTACCATTGTCCCCTATTAGTTTTACAAATTCCAAAATCTCTCATTTTTGCGCATCATATTAATATATCAGCGCATGATACTAATGTATCTCATGCATCAAATTAATGTATCTCGCGCATCAGATTAGTGTATCTCAGATTAGTGTATCATGTATGAAATGTAATATAACTTACTTAACGATTAATGTATCTCGCGCATCAGATTAATGTAATCAACGCTTATATTATTATATCAATTTGAGGAATTTCTGTAATGATAAACTTATAAGGGTTAAATTAAAATTTTGCCTTAAAAATCTGTGACTTATCTCCTTTGCCTTTATTTTTGTAAATCCATTAAATACCCAATAACCAAATAACATTTTTTTCGATTTAATTTATCGATCGATTCAATTTTTGCACACCCCTAATTGAAAGTACGATCGGAATCAAAAGTACTGGCATATAAGATGGACTCCGTGTCCGCATGCTACATCTGCATCTGATTAGGGAGTGAAATGCCCGAAATAAGAATGTTCATTCTCAACAGTTTAAGTTTTTAGATGAGTTAGATTAATACAATTCAAATAAAATCACAATTGTGCTACAACATAAAGCTCAAGTAGGAGCTAATTAATCTTTCTATTCCTTTCTGTTCATCCTCTACGCATCAGAACCAATGATATGATACAAATAAGATGATAAAACTCAACTTGATCTATCTGATTTCATCAACTGTATATCGTTTTTCAATTTACACGAGGTAGTTGTGCATAGCGGGAGCTTAGTGCACCGGGCTGCCCTTTTTAGTTGTGCATGTTGATAAAAGAGCTTGTAAACTCTACTTGGTTAGGGCACAAACAATTCTGCTTACTCAATATCTTTTACAGCGTCCTGCATTGATGAAGAACAAGTTACAACTGATCGATCATAAAATACAGATCAGATCTTTCATAACAGAGATCAAGGATATGCAAGTATCAAAGTACACTAGGTTCAGTATGAGCATTGTGTAATAGGAAATGATCAGTGTTACCTTAGCGAGCCGTGTTACATAAGTTGCAGCAAGTGCTGTAAACAATAAACCAACTCCAAGGGTCAATAGCTGATTTCCTCCTAAGCCAATTTCAGATCCTTCTTGCTGGAACATCAAGAAATATAAGTTCATTGACGGAGTTGCTGAATTTTTTGTGAGTTATTAGTTTATTATTTAAGTTTGAAGCTTCCTAGATTAATAGAACTTTTAATGTTCTAACATCAACGATGGAAAGGCAACAACTTACAATATCTCAATTTGAACAAAGTAGGAACTTATGAATGGTTGTAAAGCTAATCAATAGCACTGAAAAAGGAATGTCTCAATTTGGGTTTCACATGCCCAATACCCTACTTTTGTTTTCATAGTCCAGTAGAATCAAATCAGAATAGTGTGTTAGCTTGTCATGAATAAGACATAACGTCCTTTGTCTTTCTTTTTTTTCTTCATAATCACGGTGCCGGGGCTAGTTTGCACGCACCTCCACCAATTTAATGGGTACCTACCTACACAGATACCAAGTACTTTGTCCACCAAGACTTAAACAGATGGGGAGAAATCACCTAATGTTTTTGCCTCCGCTAGGCCAGTGTCAGTGAACCAAGTAGAGCTTGCAATGTTTCTGGTTGAGTAAAACAACGATAAATTGGCAAGAGTACACTTGTGAAGCTATTTCAACTGTTATATACTCTGCCTGCTTCTCTTAACCAGAAAATGCAATTCCCATTTCCACAGGACAGGAAAAATAAAATCACAGAAATAATGACTGATTATAAGATGAGGCAGAGATCACACAGATAAGTGCACAAGATAAACAAGTGGCAAACTCACAAGAATTGCACGGCCAAATGCACCTGCACTCACATACGCCCATGATCCAGGAAGCATTCCTAGCCAACTGCATACAAAACATAAGATTTTATCAATATGAAGAGCATGCCTGACAAGTGAATCAACAAGTCCTCAAAAAGCAAAAGTATATTTGACGCACAAAATGAAGTTATCATATACTCGCTCTCTTGGATAGTTTATGACATCGCACTATCCTCAAAACAATCCCTCATATCTAACAAAAAGAAATCTGAAGGAGAGGCTACCTCCACAAATCTAGAATCTAGATTGCAAACGAATCCTTACTACATTGTTCAACAAAACAGCTTTGCTAATGCTAAATATCACCCAAGGTGATCAAAGACTGTAAAAAAGAGTTTGATATCACCATACAGCAAGAAAACAGGCATGTAAAAGACAGCCTGTTCTTCTTCTCCCCACAATTTAGGTTTTTCCTTTTTTGGTGCTTGTAATTGATCATGTAATGGACAGCTCATTTGTATCACCAGATAACACATACCATATGATAGCTGTTACCTTGGAATTTCCACCTCAAAAACATCTCTCTGACAACACATAAAAACGTAAGTGACTGAAAGGCGTGATATCAAATTACGCAAGGTATTCCTTTCTATATGCACATGTTAAGATACATTTTCACATGAATACAAACATGCAATGGCAAATTTCTGGAAGGGAAAAAGAATCCGAATTCTTCCAATCCTTGAAAATGAAGTTCATCCTCGAAGTGAACCCAAAACACAGAAATTTAGACATCTGAACACTAGCCTAAAGGTGAAGAAGGAAGTGAAAATAGAAAATGAAACTCACCTTCCTAGTACATATGGTACAAACTCGACTGAAGTAAGTCCATAAAGGTAATTCCCGAGAGAAAACGGAAGCAAAGGGCTCAAACGGAGAAGAGTCACAACTTTGAAACCATTTTCTCCAATTGCTTTGTCTATTGCAAGAAATTTCTTGTTCCCTTCGACCAACTTAAGAATACGTTCCCGAGCAAAATATCTGGCAATCAAGAATGCAACACTTGCCGCCACCTGAGTTCATATCACACTATTGAGAACACATTGTACATCATCGTGGCTATATTGAATGGACTGATCAGCTTACCGTTCCACCAATGGAAACAATGATGGTCCCAGTGATAGTGCCAAATAGAAGACCAGCCGACATGGTCAACGGAATGGCAGGTATTGCAAGGATCTATATCAGAAGTGCAATATTGAAAGTCAGTTCCATATAAGAGTTTCACTTATTGAGCTAGGCACATTTAATCTTATTATGAATAAAGAACTAGAACATTGCTCAAGCAAAAGCCCAGGAAACTTGACTGAAAATACATTAGTTTCACTTACTGACAAAATAAGAATATTAACTCTTGCTACTTCGTGTCAGTTCATAATATAAGCCCTCTATGAGTATCCTCTGAAGTACAAACTTAGGTATGCACAACCTAGTATGATGGGACCCGACCGGAAAATACACCATATTTTATGTCCACAAAAGTTTTTCAAATTAGACAACATTGTACCCCTAAAAAGGTACATTGCTGCAGCTTCTCGAAATATTTTAAACCAAAGTGTAATTCTTACTTCTAGTCCAGCATAAACTGCAACAAAAAGAGCATATCCAGCTGGCCCGTAACCTGCCATGTGAGGAGCCTCAATCAAAATGAATTCATAAAAGTATACTCACTTCATAAATCTTGAAAATGATTGCATTGTTTATTCATTTGGATTACAAGTTTCTCAGTTTTGTTTGAAATTTCCACCAAACTGAATTGTGTGAGATAATTGTATTAGGAAGCAAACTAGCACCAAAAAAGCCACATGGAACCCAAATCAGTTCAAATAGGTTTACAAGATAAAGAAACCTTGAGCTTGGCAAGCGGTAATACTTGTTTAAAATTGCTATTTTGACACATGAGGAGGAGACAGGGAAACATAAGGAGGAAAAGAGTAGATGTTCGCCAAATAGTTTTGTTTTATTAAAGACAAGAAGAGTGTGTTAGGTTAGGCAACAACTACATGATTGGTGCATCATTCTACCAGCAATATGGAAATACCAAAGAAAAAGAGCCACGAGCCCAAGAGTCAAATAGGTCATTCATCAAAGAGAAGCTCTCAACTCCCATTTAGATTAAGTGTATACTTGTGAGATTTGCCATGTAGGACGTGTGTATATACTTGTTCAACTTTATAATACATTAAGTGTGTACTTGTGTGATGTCAACTGAAGTCAAGTCAAAGGACATATTTATGTATTGCGCCTAATTGTTAACCCTCAAATGAGTGGAATGACTATTGATATAGTGGAAGCCATTCGATTCGGGATTGAAGCACCGTTTATTAATTGATTGAACTATTAACCAATAGAACTATCTAAACATATCTTGTACATTACAAGTTTATGTAGTCTACTTAGAATCCAAATTCCAATGTCCACAAGTATGAAAACCTAATGCAAGAAGTCATATGAGTTTACCTTCAATAATGCCAGAAAATTGATTCAAGAAAGCATTAATCTGGTCCTTGTATATGTACCCAACAGTTCCAAATCCACCAATCACACCGACAATCAAAAGACCAGCCAAAATGGTACCTTTAATAGCAGTATTATCATCTCCTGACCCACTATCCCTCTCACTCTCACCATCATCATTTTTGGGGTTCAAGTTAACCAGTCTCCTGAAACTCTGAGGAGATTTGTTTGGTGTTTTCAAAAGGGTCTGCTGTTTCTTGGTTTCCTTTAAGGAAGAACATGGCTTCAAGAAATGAAATCTTTTAGGTTTAAAACTATACAGAAACGAATTAACAGATGAATTTGTAAGGGAAAATTGAATCTTAGGTCCTTTTTGAAAAGAAGGAAAAAGAGTGACACATAAAGGTGTTCTGCTTAAATCAATGGTGGGCATTTCAGATGATAAAAGGGAACTGGAAAGCTACTTCCTTTTTTTGATTTTTCTCTTCTGTTCTAAGGCTGTGCTGAGTTAATTCAAAGTGTTTTGAGAACTGTTATCAATTGTGAAATTTGTGTTGGGTGTTCCATCAAAGAGTGGAACTTTGTAGAATCTACTGTTATTCTGTGCTTTGATTCCAAAAGAAGATTTGTGATATGAGGATGAATGAAATTGACTATTGGTGATTGAATAAAATCTGTGCCTCTTATTGAAGCACGTGCTCTACCCTATCACCATGTCAAAAGACTAAATGAATATGTTAGATATCGAGATAACACTCAACTACTTATAACTCTTTTACATTTATATTATTTGCAAATTAAAGATGTGTCGTATTCTATCTAATCAATTTTTCTGAATATCCTTCGCCCTACATTTAATTTTTTTCATCCCCACTATATCCGACTCCCTACTTCTAATTTTTTTCATCCCCACTATATCCGACTATTCACATCTTCTGCACATCTTTTTTTCACACGATATCAACCTCCCTTCCCTCATTGAATCCACCATAGAGGTCATTTCCCTGTTAATACTATTCTTTATTTTATTAATTCTAATATTATTACACATCAATCTCAACATCATCATTTTGCTATTCAATCTCTTTTAAAATAGGAGTTTTTAACTAAGTAGCATTTTAGCCCATAAGATAAAATGAATTTAACCACCTCTTAATATATATTTACATCAATATCTTAAAGTATAATTTTTTTCAAATATCTTAAATTATTTTTAGAACTTTAAATTTGTATTTATTACAATGGTCCCTTTACCTTTTGAAAATTTACAATTGGCGCGAATATAATAGGTAACTGAAACTAGTTTAGAGACTCTTCAAAAGTCAAAAGAAAAAACTAAAAATAGCTAAGTTTTTACTTATTTAAGTTCAAAAGCCATTTGACCATATTATTTCCATCTGAAGTAACTACCTTTTAAATAAAATTTCAAATAGTGACTATTATTTAAAACTCGGTTTAAAAAGTGGCTTATCCGTATAAAGTATTACCACAAAAATGGTTTGGTCAGTTGGACGGACCCAGGCCCAAATGGCCCAAAAATTGGAAGACGGTCTGTATATAAACCAACTCAGTATATTCAAATGCTGAAATCACAAAAAAATTAGTGATGAATCGAGGATTCAGAGACTCGACGCCATTTTCAAATTCTGCAAGCTTATCGACTTCATGTATCATCTCATTTCCCCTTTTCAATGATAATTTGTTTGTTTTACAACATTTATTGAAGGATCAGCAATTCATTCTGCTTCAATATTGCAATTTACAGTGTGTTGTTATAAATTTGATGTAATTGTATGAAGAATGATGAATGACTTTGTGTTACGACGAGTTTCAGTTTTTCATTTTTCTGTGTTTATTTCGAATTTTGAAGGAGTTAAGTCTGTAATTTACTTCAGTTCTGAATTTTTGGAATTTGATTAACGTATTCGAAGTAGATTTTTGTGTATTACTCTGTTTTCATGAAAGTTTTTCTGTTCAGTTTGTTTGATTAAAACTTAAAATGCATTTCAAGCATTGAGTTTCGAATTTTGAAGGAAATAAGTCTGTAATTTACTAGGTTCTGAATTTTTGGAGTTTGATCTAACGTACTCGTAGTAGATTTTTGAGTATTTACTCTATCTTCATGATTTTTTTTATGTCAGTTTTGTTTGATTAAAACTAAAATGCATTTCAAGCATGTGAATTTGAATTTTATTCTGCCTGTTATAGAAGTTCATAAGTGGCATACCGTACCCCTATCTGCTGATAAATTTGATCGTGTTTAGTTCGCAAGGTGATGGATCAGATTTTAGTTCTAAATCTTAAATTATCTGTAAGGTTACTTTGTGCTTGATGTTTATGGGAGTATAAGTGGAGTAGTCAGATTTTCTTTTGTGGCTGGTTTGTTCATCTGAGTTCCTACTGCTTCAAGGTAATGTTCTTCTATGTTTGAATATGTGATATGCAGATTGGAGGCTTGATGAACATCGCGAACAGCTGTGTTTTATGCATTATTTGATGTGTGTGTGTTGTATTGATCATTATCATCAATGTTTAGTTATTTTTAGATGACAATTTATATTAAAAAATTGCTTGAATGACTTCATCTGCTTATTCTTAGCTTTGAATGATTAAGATGTACAGTTCTCATGTATGGAAGAAAAATTTATCTGCTCACTTGCTTGTTCTGCGTTATACACTATTTTATACTTTTCTGTCTCTAGTGTTTAGGAGAATCAGTAATGTACTCTCAAATAAGTTCTTTACAAGGTTTTTGCAGTTCTTATCTCTAGGAACAATATTTTCAGCATTTGTTTTGCTTTTATATTAACTGTTCTAGATTAACATTTTAAAGGATCAATTGAACTGCACCTCCAAAGCAAATGACATGCATTACCATTGACCATCAACTCTTGCAGTTAACAGTGGCGTTTGTATGATGAGTAGCACATGGAGGGATGAACAACACCCTTCCTTTCTCAATTTTATCTCTTGCTTTCTCAGGGAAAATTCTTTCCGTTTAAATATTGTGCCAATTGCACCGGTAAAACTACTCTTTTCAGCTGTCTTGATCTTCATATAAATTCTTTCTATAGCTAATGGAAGTAATAACATTTCCGATTTACAGGATTTTATCTTTAACTGTGGTGGTTTGTCAGTAGCTTTCATGTTTCTGACCAATTGGGATGGCGTCGATACAGAATCTTTCTTTAGAAAGTAAACATGCCGTATATCTCTCAAACTCCAGTTTCACTTCATCTAAAATTGATAAGATTGTGAATTGATGTAGAGTTCAGAAATTGAAGGAGCAGTTTGCGAATTTCTATGTCGTTGTCACCCTTCCTACAAAGGAACAGAACGATTCTTTGATACACTCCTATATCAAGTGAGACAATTTTAACTTCACCTTCTTCAACTGTATTCTGTATATCAAACTGGTGCTTATTTGAAGAACTAGGATAATCTCCTTATCTTTTTTAAGGTACGGAGTGCAACTTGGAAGGCCAACATTTGTTCCTGTTCGAGATCTGGAGATGGGCTTCGAAAAAATTGTGAAGATAGCACATGCTCGTGGGGGTAAGATGGCAGTTCTCTCAAGCTAAACAAAAGAAACTTAAATATATAATTTACCTCCAAAATATCTGTTGCAGCATGCAAACGCCAGGATGCATTGGCAAAAATAAAAGCTGAGGTAGATGGTTGAACAGCTTCCTCAATCTCTTCTGACTAATCACCTAATTTTTTTTCTAAACCTGAGACATTTTCTCTTGCTGTTAGAAGGAAGAATCAGTACAGGCCATGGAGATTTACCTACAAGTGGTTACATCTATACCTGGGGTTGACAGCCATGGCGCAAATGTGGTAATTTATTTAGTGATATTTCCCAGTTGTGTTGCATCAGATTTGTTACCTTTTCCTGTTCATAGCATGTGGTTCAAAGAATGATAGAAGTGCACATCATCAGTTTCACGCATTTAGTCACTCGACTCACTCTCTTTTCTTTTTGTCTGTTTCAGCTTAATCAAACTATTGGTTCAATTGAAGCAATAGCAAAGTCATCAAAAGAGTACCTTTTGGAAACGACTGATCTTTCACCCAAAACAGCTGAGACAATCACAAGGTTTTTCCGGGATCCAAAGTTTTATCTTGCTCCTAAAATTGGCTGAGTTATACTGTTTAGTCTAGAGCGTTCAGAGTCATGCACTCTGCCACGACTTATCTCAAGAACTACAAATGGAAGTCGAACAAACTTTATTCCCTGGAGATGTAGCTTGAAGTCCTGTGGTAGTGCTTCTGTATCAGTTGTTGTAACTTGATTAGAGGACTCAAAAAGAAATCACAAGGCTCTATAAAACTTCTTCTCTTGCTTAAGGAAATATGACGGTATATTTGTATTAAGTTGATCTAAGTTCATTGAGGTCCTTTTAAGGAATATCAGAATTCCGCCTATGTTGATGTTTGAGTTCTTCTGTCTTGTTTCAATATCTGGTCCTTCATATGGCTAACTCTCACGAAGAACATTGTTTTAATGGAAGGTTTCAGCATTTTAGATTTAGTTTCAGTGATGCTCAATATCTACAACGTAAAAACTGTGTAACTTTCGGTTCTCTTCTTTTTAACGTAGTAAAGCTCTGAAATGTGAGGTACATTCCAATAGTTATAAAACATAAAAGTGAGATTGCATTGACATACAACATTAACATTCACTAACAAGGTGTATCCAATCATGACCATAGTACAGCTTTAGTACCTATCAGACTTATTCCTAAATAAGCAACCTACGATGATAAGCGCCATGATACAAAGTGAGTAACACTATCAGTTGCTCACAATTACACAACAATCATGTAACTATATATCTGCTACTACTAGGAGCAAGGGGGTGACCAAACGAAACCAGAATTACGAGTTCAGGGGGGAAGCACCATGAATTATGACGGAGCACCAAGATATGAGGCAAGTCGCAATATATCACTGAATATTCCACCTGCTGTCACTTCAGCCCCAGCTCCCGGACCACGAACTATTAGAGGTTGCTTGCAATATCTTTCAGTAGTGAATGCAATTATGTTGTCTGATCCAGAGAGTTGCGCGAATGGATGGTCCTTGTTGTATCTCCGCAATTCAACAGCACCTTTTCCGTTGACAACATCCACTACTCCAACATACCTCAAGACCTTCATGAATATCAACATTTTCAGATGGGTTTATAACCAGTCACTAAAAACCAGTGATGCTTCGATGCAAGATACTGAACGTGCAAAATGAAACTCTTCCACAGTGGGATTCTAACGGCTCTTGTTCTATATAAAGTCATATTCTTACCACGTGAAATTAAATGATGTGACTTGGCAAAGGTATTGAGATGATGCTTGAAAATTGATTGTTTGACGTTACTACGGTCTAAAAAGGTATGGAAAAAAGTAAATTCAATGGAGGGAGTATAGCAGGTTCGTTCAGACAACATGACTATCAGAATACTCGAGGCTCAATTCTACAAGTCTAGAGTACTCACCTCCTCTTCATCTTCAGCCTCCTGCCTCTGTTTAGACAACTCATGATCAAATTTTGGCAGGTCCAGCAAAAAGTCCTCGGCAGATGCAGTAGCCTGAGAAATACAGAAAATATCACTTCATAGAGAATATATATGCCTTGCCAATTAATGTTGCATGGATATAAGCTAAGCACTCACCCTTAAAGGTTCTGGCACAAGGCTCTGAACAGGGATATCTGAAAGCTCTAGGTTTAATCCACTTTCTCTAGCAAGAATTATCACCTTGAACAGGGAAGTTTTTGCACATCAAAAATCACCGAGCCATGGGTAAACTCAAAAATAAAGCTTGGTCTATAATTCTAAGGCGGGAAGGGAAAATAATCAGCACAAGGTGGGATCAGTATAGAAGTAAATTGACATATATCGTTTTTGCAACACTAAGTTGTGGTTGGAAATTTCATCAAGCATTGGACAAAAAGAAAAAGAATGAGATCTTGCGTTGGGTTGACACTTCATAACAGTAAATGTAAATATCCAAAAACTATCAGCCAATACCTTTCTGGCAACGTCTGTTCCAGATAGGTCATCCCTTGGATCTGGCTCAGTATAACCAGCCTCTTTTGCCTCCTTCACCACTTGGCTAAAAGCTTTTGTCCCCATGAAGTTATTAAATATGTAACTCAGAGTTCCACTGCCAAAAAAAGAAAAGAAAAGAAAAGAATAAATGCATGGAAATGAAAAAGGAATCAGATTAAATAGAGAAAGTTTTGCACTCAAATGGTGTTTCTTGTAGCTAAGACAACGATAGCTTCATTATAACAATCCACAATTTAGGATAAGATGAATTTCATCTGAATCCCATAAAATGAATAATCTCATTCATACCAACCTAAAAATACCCTCAATCCGCAAAATCTTGTCCCCAGTTTCAAGAAGACCACGTAAGGTGCTAATGATTGGTAGTCCAGCTCCAACAGTAGCTTCATAGAAGTAATGTGTATATGATTGTCGTTGTAGATCTCTCAGCTTCAAGTACTGGAAGCAATAGAAGGAAAATAAAAAAAATAAAAAGTATGAGAACAGCTATTTATAATTGCCGTTTACTCGCTGGTTTCGTCTTGAGGTATTTTTGTAATAGAGATAACAACAAAAGTTTTACAAGGACTTCAATTTTTTCTCATCTTTCATAATGGAAAGACAGCGTAAAGAAAATATAATTACCAAGGGCTGAAAACTTGATTATTGACATAGTGGATCAAAGCGCAAGAAAGTTTGCGAGGTTAAGCACTTTTAAGAGGAAATGAAATCAAACATGAAAGTACTTAGTTACCCGGTCAAGTGGTCCTGAATTAGCCTTTTTATTTGGGGTGACCACGTGGATTCCTCTATGCAACCAGTCATAGTAATGGCTTGCGATATGAGAGTCTGCAGTGCAATCCACTATAACACTATTTGGGATGAAATAATTTTCACTCACGTGTTGAACAAACTTATTCAAGTCAGCCATTTCTCCATTTTGATTTCGCAGCTCTTTCCACTTCGACAAATCAATACCCCTATCAACATTGAAAAGAATGTCTTGTTATCAGCACCCCTGAAGACAGTTCAATAATATTTACGGACAGAAAGCAACAGTGACCAGCTGGAAAGGCTTTGTATCTTTTTGAACCAGCAAGTTAACCAATAACAAGAAAGACGTGATAAAATATTAAATAGGTAATAGTGAAAAATAAGGAGAAGGAGAGAGAAGATGTTAAATTCCTCATAAACTTTATTTTTCAATCTTATTAAAGACCTACCATGACACACAGAGATTGATACTGAGGAAACCTGTGACTTTGAAATATCAGTAGCATAAAAAAAACTTGGAAGTTCCTTGGTCACATTGAAACTAAAAATGTAAAAAGCTATATAAAGTTATGAACAAAGCGAGCATGAGATCAGCTTTAAGGACGGGAAGAGAGGGAATAAATGAACACTCAAATCTATTTGCACATTTCTAGCTAAGACTACACCATTTGAAGTAGCAAAAAATGAATTATAAGTCAACTCACAAAAAAATGCAAGAACCAAGCAACAGATACTCTAGACTTCTTTATATGAACCACAAAGTAGGCACTAAGTATGCAAATATTTTAGAAGTCTAGATTTGATGAAACCTTTAGGAGAACTTTTATTCTTTGTCAGCTTAGCAATTGCTCATTTATTATTCTACATAAATGCAACAATTAATTTTACAAAAGAAGCTCAAATCAAAAGTTCCCAATTAGCAAGTACCCCTTCCGTTCCTATTTCTTTTACTAACTATCCCGTTTCCACTCCAAGAAGATTGATCCCTGTCTATAAAGGTAAAAGCTACTTGACAATTTGTGTAATCTAAATATATATTTTCTTTCATCTTCGTGCTAATTTAATCCAACAGCCACCTGAATTCGTTCATTTTATCTATTAACATAAAGGTATATCCAAAAAAATAATAATCAAATCTTCTATCATTAATGTTCATACTAATCAAAAGACAGGATGAAGGGAGAAATAAGATGACATATGGTTCCCTACGTTTGACTAAGCCCTGAACAAGGTTGGAAACATGTCATCCAAATGCAAAAACATAATATATTCTTCTGGTATGAGTAACTGCGATTGAGCAGTTAAGATTTTGTATTTGCTATGCAAACTCCATCTTTTACCAAAGTGATAAAGAAAGTAATTCAATTGAAAGAATAATAAGTATCTCTGCAATTAGTTGAAAAATTCATATAGCTGAAAAAATCTTGTTCTGTTTATCCATTAGAATAACAATGTTAGAATCTTTCTGCCTTTTTGCACTTGATTTTTTTTATTCAGATTCCTTCATTCTAAACAGAAAAACACAATCAAAAAATCTTAGGGCCAAAGAAGGAAAGATGGATTTTCAAGACTTACGAGTCGCTTAATAGCATCGAGTTTTTTCCAATTATACCCATCACACGCAAGTCAATGTTGAATTTTTCCTTTAAGACAGCTGACTGCCAATGAAAAGAAAAGATGTTATCAAAGTCTCGACTGCCCTTAAATCATGGGCATTAATAGGCGAAAGAATGATACTCCATTGAAGAAAATATATATTGACTTCAACAGTTGTAGGATACAACATAACAAATTAGCATGAACTTGAATTGAAAGACCTGATCCTTGAGCTGGTCAAGCAATGTACCCCCTATCAACCCAGGTCCAACAATGCCCACAGCAATAGCAGTTCTTGTCAAATAGAATCTTGAGTGCACAGCACGTAAAGCCCTCACACAGTCTTCTTGCTTAACAACTACTGTTACATTGTACTCTGAGCAACCTTGAGCTATAGCACGAATATTGATATTTGCCTGCAAAATTAGATGCGACTTAGAGAAGATGATAAACATTATAGATTATATGAAATTCAACTATTAACGATGATCATCTTATATAACTCTTGCTTGACTGTCATGGTATCGTTTTTATGGAAAGCAACACAAAGTTGCCAAAAGCAGACAGCAATTAAAGCCAAGTTCAAAGCTCATATAAACTGTAGATCATTTTACGTAATACCAAGAACAGTATGGTAGATAGATTAAATTAAGTGAGCTTCACATAGCCGGTACCAAGTCAGCCTAAAGGAGGAGACTTGCAGTAGGTTGATACACCGTGTTAAAGTAGTCATGATATCATGAATCAAAGATGAAGTTTACAAATATAATGGGCCCGTATACAGTAGAGTGGATACAATGGGATTAGTATAGCGGATCTCAACTCTTTTGGGATTCAGTAGTAGTTGATTGATCGATATGGTATTTAGAGAATTGATATGGCATGCATGTAAGGGGCTCAGTGCTCATAACAGTCGCAAAATAAACTATAGATGATTTTTTTTTTCTTGAAATGGATAAACTATAGACGAAAATCAGGAGAATATTATATCTACACAAGATATATCCACAAAATGGTCAAATACAAGCAGATTTTCAATTTAATCGGGTTACAAGAATACCAGTTAACTCTAGACAAGACACACCTATATACATTCACATTGTTCTCAATTATTATTTAAAAGGATCAGAAATACCAAACCTTTGCAAGTGCACTGAAAAATGTAGCACTAACTCCAGAAGAGCTTGCCATTCTCTGACCAACAGCAGCCAAAATACTACAGCCTGGAATCACTGAAATCTGGAGAAGAATTGAAGTTTAACAGGTAATTAAAGAAGTTTTTAATCAGGTAGATGAAAATAATGTTGCATACCAAGTTAGTGACAAAAAATAAAAGCAGAAAGCAATAAGCTTCATATGATATTGAAATTCAGATGAACTGTACCCGAAATCCCACAACTAACTTTTGTTAAGAATATAGAAAGAAGCACATGACTCTGCTTCAAAAACCAAGTTCAAAATTTCATAAAAACTCTACACCATCTCATAACATGATAAGAATTTTCAAATCTAATGAATATTTGGAAAGTGTGCTTATTTTTTTATTTATCTAAGCTCTTATTTTAACAGAGGAAGGTTGTGTGAAGCAGTTTCATGTGCAAGATTGTTTCCTCTCAGGTTAGGTTTACTTTGTATAATATTTTAAGACGGAAATACCTACCGAGTGTTGACATGTTCTGGTGATATTTTTAGCCAATCAGAATTACCCCATACAAAATTTAGCAGTTGCAGTATGTGTTCATTTCTTAGATGTCTACAGAAACTGAAAGTGATTACCAGACTTTTCCTCACTTCTCCTCTTTTTGGCTATTCTAATTTCAATCTGCTTCATAATTTCAATTGCCTGATCATCATGAGTTCGTTACCCATAACTTTTAGAAAAGAAATTAGCATCAAGCAGAGTAAATGATTACAGCACTGCTCATCAGCACCCTGAAAGCTGTTGATTCAGTTCTCCTTCCCATCTTTTGTGCATCTAGAGACCACTAGCTTTTATGGCTTTACTTTACTAATTCTTAAGCAGTTAAGCTTGCTTGATTGGGCTTCTCAAGTTTTAAGTTGGAAAAACGAGAACCTACAACCCCAGAAGCAATCTTTTCAGATCTGCTAGTCAACCTAATTTTTTTTGCAATGAGAGGAACAACTCCCACAGTTGTTCCACATTATGGGTGGACATAAATGCAATGCTCAACCCACACTAAACATTTTTCTCCTCTTTCTGATATAATTAGCACCATAATAACTTTATTGAGGACATGATCCCTATGACTCTGAGTTACATTTTGCAAACCCATCGTCACTATATGCCCTTAAGCAATGAGGTTATCTCCTCCAAGAGAAGTGTTCAAGATTTGTGACAGCGTAATCATTATTGATTCTTCTGTTTGTCATTCTGGACTTATACAACGCCTAAAAGAAACAATTCATAAGACAACAGGCATAGTGGAGCATTATTCTTGCTTTTTCCCTTACTAGTTCTGGAAACGTGCCTTGCACGTTTGACCTTTGTTACTGTTATAATTTATATAGCCCAAGATATAAAATTGCTCAACATTGTCTGATGTACTCCTATATGTGTTTTCGTGCATATAAATTAAACTCTTTTTAGTGTTTACTTTCTGCCTAGAACTTAAATATCAACAATTTTTTTTGGGGAATGATGAGCAACTTGTAAGGCTAGAACTAAGCCCCAAGGCTGAAGTTTCTTGGGACATAAATACTCCAACAATACATTAAAATAAAAAATTGAATGAAGGGCACAAGCCAATAAGAAAAATAGTGACCAATAAAAAAATAGGAAAAATTACATGAATGAATACATTTTAATAAATAACTACTGATTTTAGCAATACTTTTTATTTATTACCATTTATAGCAATACTATGTTATGTATTAAAAGTGAATTATGTATGCAATATATATGAATTATATATGAATTATAATTGTTTTTTAAAATATTATGTTTGTTTGGTAAAAATTTGACACATTGTATTTTAAGTGTATTAAAGTGTGTGATAAATGAATTATCTATCATTAAAATTTGTATTATATGTGAATAAAAATTGTTCTTTGTAATATGAATTAAACTTGTATTATAAATGAATTAAAAGTGATCAAGTGAAAATGAAATATTATTGCTATAAATGGTAAATATTTCTTTATTTAGTATATTTATGTAGGTTTCCCAAAAAAATATTACAAGAACTATTAGATTATGTGTTTCTCCAAAAACCATGAAAATAAAAATGAAAGAAGGCACAAATCAATAAGAAAACTAGTGACCAATAAAAAGATACTCCTTTCATAAGAACTATTAGATGATGAAACACAAAGTGTGGTTGATTAATATTTTTTATCCAATTTATAAAGGAAGAAATTAAGTACATGAAAGGTTTGTGCATGAATGTGTTTAATGGTAGAAGCTAAAAAGTTTTAACAATCAAATTCATTAAGAAATGGAAAATGATAAGTTGTAACATCTAATCATGTATTTGGTCTAGTTTAATTGTCATTATTGATTTAATTTTAAAATTTAGTAAAAGATCTTTTAATTTTAAAAATTGGTGAAGGGCATTTTCGTAATCAACTTTGAACTTAAAATCTTCCCACTTATAATAATATATATGATACTTATAATAATATATATGATGATGATTACTTATGCAGATCCACAACTGTGTTTAACTTCAGACATTGAATCGAAAAAGGCAGAATACCTGAGAAAGGCGCCCGGAACTCAGAGCCTGACCAAACCTAGACTCTAAAGCATCAGCAACAGCTTTCACTTCTTTTTCAGGCACCGCAAAGCAGATTGAATGCTCACTACTAGCCTGTATTGTAGCACTCAATTAATTTCATGAAGTTATAAGCATCATAAGCTTAACCAGAAATCAAAGAATAAACATGCCTGTGATATCATGATTACATTAGCACCAACACTTTTTACTACACCAAAAATGTCACTAGCTGTACCAGGAACACCAGTCATTCCGGTTCTGCAGAAAGTAACCGACTTTGCGTAAGCAAAGAAATTTGTGAATAGATGTACAGTATGACTGGATGCAGTGCAGTCCTAACACCCAACAATTCTTTTTGGCAAGTAAACTATTGGTCCTACCCCTCAACATTCACTAGAGCTAGTTTGTCAATCGTGGCAAATCCTTTCACGGGGGATTCTGATATCTGTCCATCTTCAAATTCATTATCAGTAGATCGGCAGATCCTTGTTCCAGGTGCAGCAAGGTTAAAGATGTTTTTTATAATGATAGGAATGTCATATTGCATAACTGGAACAATTGTCCGTGGATGCAAGACATTGGCACCAAAATATGACTGCAAAAAGATGAGAAATTTCATATTAGAAAATGCCTTGACAGCTCTTATAGTCTTATTAACTTCAGAAACCACATAGAATCACGACATCACCATTTCCCATGCCTCTTGATAAGATAGTCTCTCCAGTATTACTGCCTCGCTTACTGCAGATGAAGTACCCTTTAGTTGATCTTAACTTCATAATGGGATTCATCATTGATTTTAAATAAAAAAGGGAATATATGAGCAACTAATAGAGAACAATGATGCTTGATACAAAATTTCGCCAGAGAAAGGTCTTGATATGTTTCAGATTGAGCAAAGCATGCACTGAGTGAGGATAAACCTTTTCTTGGATCAGCACTATAGACACCATCAACATCTGTCCAAATCGTGACTTGACGTGCTTTAAACAGTGCCCCCATGATAGCTGCAGAGAAATCACTTCCATCTCTTTTCAAAGTGGTAGGAATGTCTTGGGGAGTGCTAGCTATAAAACCAGTGGCAATGATAGTCATGGATGGATTCTTAGAGTACCATTTCTCAAGCCTTTCCCCTGACTTAAGATAATCTGGGTCAACTTGATTAGAGCCCATGGGGTTCACAACAAGCACCTCTCTTGTGTCCATCCATTTACACTCTACACCACTCTGCAAACATAGGAATTTGAAAAAAAATCATAAATGTGGGAACAAAATTTTAGTTTACATAACTAAAAGATACAAGAGCTTTCTAAAGACCGGAAAAGATCATATGTGAGAATCACCATTCTGACAACAGATGCCAGCAACTGAGCAGACCATAACTCCCCATGTCCAGCAACAAAATCCGTGAACGATTCTGTTGCGTGACCAGCTACAATACAAATAAGCTATTGTGTCAGTTGAAAGCAAAAGTAGGAAGTTTGGTTCAAAATCAGATACTTCAGGAAAAATATGGTCAAATGAAGAAACTCTAGCTTGGAAACAATTCAGTTCTATTAAAAACAAAAAGAGATTGAAGAATGACCATTATGCCAACCTCAGCTTCATGACTCTGACAATTACCACAGCATGAAGCAAAGACCGTATTGCACTATTTGTGTTGAGAAGACAATTAAATAATAAAAGCGATCTCTCTAACAGCTTAACCTTTAGATGAGATGGTCCCACACTTCAACATGGTGTCAAAACGCACATGAGGGGGCATGTTGAGAATACAATTAAGTAATAAAAGTGTGCTCTCTCTAACATCTTAAGTTTTTAGATAATATGGACACTCAGTTTAACAATTTGATGTTCTTCTTTTTACCGGGATGCAAAGTGGTGGACCAAAACGACAATTCAAAATACTCTAAAAGAATTTTCCTTCAATTTTAGTATTCCACAAAAAATTTACAATTATCTGAAAATGGAGCTGCCAAGAGTAGTCCAGGTTTGAAAAGTTCCTTTCCTATTATTTTCCCCATAATTATGAACATAGAGGTTCTGACAAGTGTTTCTGTGAGACATTCAGCAAGTAAAGAGGGAAAGCACAATCTACCAATGTATATTGCACGGAGCATGGCTTTTAGGTTGTTGATGTCATGATGAATACGTGATAAGAAACTAGCAAGCTCATCGCCATCAAGTAGATCCATAGCAGTTAATTTGTGTTTTTCTAGGACAGCATCTAATGCGGTTAGGTACGACTCATCTCGTGACTGGGCCTTGTAAATCAGATCATACATCATATCTGTGACCTTTGACATTGCAGACACAACCACCAACTTTCCTTCTGATTGGTCCTGAATTATAACATCAGCAACGTTGCGAATTCTTTCAGAGTTCCCCACACATGTACCACCAAATTTATGAACAGACCAGCTGTCCCCTTTAAGAAGCTGATTATTCTCTGTAGCTCCATCCAATAAGTATTCTGCCAAAACATCAAATGGGAAAAGAATGGAAAATCAAAAACTGAATAAAATCATATAAGGATGATATTTAAAGTTTCAACATAGATTAACCTTCAGTTGTAACAGCTGCCCTTATCCCGAACTTAAACAACTCTCCTCTTTCCCATTTTGAACTAGAAATCATTAAAACGAAGAAAAGCTTTAGCAGAATAGAAACATTAAGCTAGAAAAATTCCTCAAAGGGGTAAAACATAGTAATCATACACTGTTGAATCGTGTGATTATCTCATTTAATAAGGACTGTGTAATAGTTGGGGAGCTAACAAGCTATCATCTATCGGGAAAGCATTCAATGTAGGACCCAATAATATGCTCAAGTAAAATCTTGGTTTTAAGTCATTGAACAAACTTTTGCACAATCACAAAGAGAGAACATGGAAAATTAGGATATAAGATGTCCATTCACATGAGTCATGTCTTAGATATCTTAATTAGATAAACTTTTGATACAACAAATCTTTGTTTTAACTTGTTCTATAAAACATATAGTACAATTTTTTAAACAAATTTAACTTTCCGTTAGATGAAAATATAGAGCACTTCATATAGCAATAATTCCATATACAAGATTAAACTCCCGTTTGGCCTTAGATTTTGAACTAGAAACTTGAAAATTTGAGTTTTTGAAGTTGTGATATTTGGAATTTGAAATTATGTTTGGAAATGTATTTTAGTTGAAGAGAAACTGATGCTTTGTAGGTGGAAATCCCAAAAAGTTGCTTCAAAATATTTGAAGATAAAATTTCAAAATCTGATTCAAATTTATGCCCAAAATACTAGCTCAAAAAAGTGTCTCATGCAGCTTGCTAGACTATTCCACGGAGTTCGTACTTAAACTCCCACCAACACAGGTGTTTAAACCTGAGAAATCATGATTCTCAACCCACTTTATTTTGACACATGAAATTCACTGGCTCAATATTTTGACCGAGATTCAAAAACTTCACAATCCACACTAGAGCTATTAAGCTGAAGGCAAAACTCGACAAGGGCATCAATGGCCTTAAAACTACACAGGAAGCTATAAAAAATTAAAAAGAATACTGTTAGAGAAATTATAGTGGAAGAAACTGCATGTTAACTCATAATAATGTGAGGGAGAATACACACAAAAAAAAAGAAAAAAAAAAACATAATCAGAGAGATTGAGGAATCAAAATCGAAATAGAAATAAAAAAATGTACTTGAGAAAAGGATAGCATTTTAGGAGTGGAAATGTATGTGTGTTGCTGTTAAACGCATCGATTTTCTTCACCTTTGCCTTCAAATACGTGTCAGGTAAGCAGGAATTTGAAGAGAACTTAGATGAACAACATGGCGAAATGGAGGATGAAGAAAACGCCATTGTTGTCTGGTTGATTGAGATTTGAGAGTGACAATAGTGCAGTGGAAGAGTGGTGTGGTGTGGTCTGGTCTGGTGCTTCTTTTTTATAATTTTATTTATAAAAATAAATGTTAAGTAGTTATATATATAATATCTATATTTGGCGGTCCTCGTTAATTTGCTCACTGATTGACACACTTTGGACCACTACCTTCCGCCGCTTCTCCTGGCCCGCGCGCCATAAGAAATTTTCCTTTTTTCTTCAGTTATATATATTTAAAAGATTACAAACATACTCCCTGTATTATAAAAAAATTACATTTACGCTCTATACTCTTTTTAAAATAATAATAATAAATAAATAAATAAATATGTGTTTTAGAAAACTCTGTTTGGCAAAACGTGAGACTCAAGTGTGGGGCTTAGTTTATAAGACTTACGTCCTAAGCGTCCAATTGTATATCCTAAGCACGCCCAACGCTCAGGACTGGTCTAGCAGATCTTTGCACAAATTATGAGTTAAAAATCTTTAGTTAACATTGTTGACCCTCATAATTCTTGAATAAGTGAATGATACTTAATAGTTTTTTTTAATCATATAGAGATACTAAGATTGAGAGTAACTCAAATAACAAGTTGTAGTATCATATTTTTACTATTTGATCTGTGAATGTAATTATATATTACGTAACATTTTTGGTAAAAATACATAGCGAGATTTTACTTTTCACTTATCGTTGGTCTTCATGATTTTGTCATCTGTCTCAAAATTATCAAATTTTATTTAGCTATTTGAAAGTGATTCTATTTTCATTCATAATGGAGTCATATATTTTTAATAATCCTAGTAAGTTTTATTCATTGTTTTCTTTTAGGGGTAAACTATATACTATGATAAAAAAATATTTTTAGAAATAATAATTATTTTATTAATAGAAAGTTAAGATATTAGATTATTTATGTTTGTATAATCATGTTAGAAGTTTTATTTTCTATGAGTTTCCTTAATCATGTTTGTAATTATCTTAAAGTATTGATTTTTAAAATAATTTTTTGTTATTATATTATTATATTATACTATAAATATAAAAAATTTAAAGATCCATTGGGCTTACGCCTCACGTCTCGAGGCTTATGCCTTATACAAAGAGAACAACTTTCACACATAGCAAACACAAAATTCATATTTGTATGTTATAACAAAGTTTGCATAATTGCGCTCCATAGCAAACATGTTATGGCTAGACTGTAACGCTATACATATATACAAAAGAAACAATTGTATATCGCTGGCTCATTTTTCAAATTTGTATAATTTCGATGGCAGACCATTTGTATGAATGGCTGCTAGTCTCTCATTTGTATAAGTCGTTGGCATCCGCTCAATTCAATTTCATGTGTTTGTATATCTGTATAAAATTTAAATTTGTATACAATTGAATCGAAATAAAACGTTGTATATCAAATATCTCTCTCTCTCTCGTTTTATACAAACACAAATTATCATTGTATTTTGTATAATTTGTGTTTGTATAAAGAGAGAAAGAGAGAAAGGCTAAAGAGAACTGGGCAGTGGAATATTTGTATTGTATAATTATAAGTGTATAAGACGAAGATATATGTATTTGCATGTGTATATACAATTTTCTCTCACTTTATGCAAACAGATACGCAATTTATACATTTCTAATTGTATAAAGCGAGAGAGGCAGCAACAAAGAGAGCGAACGAGAGAGGCAACAACAAAGAGAGCGAGCGAGACAGGGATGGTGGCGAGGAGAGTTTGAGGGAGAGAGGCAACTGACAAATAGTTTGTTACAGGGCACAATTAAATCAAAGTGTAATTATACCATTTAATTTGAATTAATAGTTTGTCATATACAATTTTCCCTACAAAGTAAAATATCCCGCCTCACGTGCCTATCTTTTAAAACACTGAAATAAATAACGAAAATACTAACAAATGAATAGAATCATTGAATAAACCTGTTCCATCGGTCTAGCCAAACTCGTGATTTGATATAGTGTGATTAAGACTTTTGGAACTTATTTAATAGGAAAAATTACATAAATATATAATTTAAGATATCATGATATCTAAAATTTTCAATCATTTAAAATAGGAGAAAAATGACAAACGTACCCTCAAATTATCATAAATAATATGCATACCCCTCTGTTATGCTTTTAAACATTGATGCCCTTTATATAAAAACTACATATATACCCTTTATACTAAATTTGATTGATTCACTTGCCAAAAAGTTTATTTGTTAAAGTAGTTGGATTGGTTCCACTAATAACTAGCAGCATCTTTTAAGAAATTATATAATTGCATACTAACATATTTTTTGTTGTTCATAAAATCTTGATCTAATTTTTTTAATTTTAATTTCATATTATTAATAATGTACAAACCAATATTAGATAAATTTTATGCAATAAATTTCATCAAAAAATACATACAAATAATATCATATTCAAAATCTCCATTTGAGAGATTTCTGCTCAATCAACCCTAGATGACACGAAGTGACCATTCTATCCTTTTAATAAAATAATAAATTAGTTGCAATATCGAGCATATTTGCTGCAAATACGATAAAGTCACGGAGTTAGGTCTGGCTATTTTAAAAATAAATAAAAACTCACATTGCTAGAGCCTATAGATTCCATGCCACTATTTTTTATTACTTATTATTATTTTAAAAATCCGGTGGATTCCAAGCTACTATCTTTTTTTATTAAAAAAAAAAGAACAAAGTAGAATCATAACATCGATTCTTCAAATTACTTGTAGCTTTTTTAAGTACAAGTCATAGACTACTACATAATATACAACTTTATATTATATTATATATTTTTTTATATGACTAGAAGAGAGAAAAATCGTTTGTTGATTATAGTACCAGGAAAGAAAACTAATTTTGCCTTACCAATCATAAACAAGTTCAAAACCTTTATAAATTATAATCTTTATATATATATATATATATATATATATATATATATATATATATATATATATATATATATATATATATATATATATATATATATATATATATATGCTTTATTCATTTTCTATATCAGTGATAGATATTAAACAAGTTTTAAAACTTTACAAGATAAGTTTAATTTCAATAATAGCATTTTTAAGATTATTTTATCAAAAAACCTAGTTCATATTTATATAGAAAAAAGTAATGTATTATCTCGAAGAGACATCCAAAATATTTTTCATAAATTAATAAAATATTAGTCACAGAAAAATCAAAATGTGACCAGATTATTCCTGATAACCAATTCTAGGTTGAAAATCAAAGAGAAAAATCAAGAAAGGATTAATAAATTTGTGGGTTTTTCCAATGGGAACTTTCACATGTATCTATTAAAAATAGCCTAATTACTCTCTATAACTATAATTTGATCATTACAATTCGTAACTACATGTATAGAAAGGAGAGGGGCGAGCGAGACTAGGAGAGAGAGGCGAGAGGCCAGAGAGAGATCAAAAAGTGAAAGAAAAGTGAATTGTATATGCATATTGATTAGATAATTGTATATTATACATATGTATTTGTATATTCTGGCGAATTATACATATACAAATGTGGCTAATTATACAAACTCGAAATCAGCCCACATAATTAATGTATAATGTTAGTCGTGAGTGATAATTATAACAAACTAGCTATAATGAGTAATTACGTAATATAAATTTGCTTAATCGCGTATTTTTTTTTTAAATGATCAGATTTGAGTTTAGTTTGGATTTTAGCTTGGGGGTTATTGATCAGATTTAATTGAGGATTTACTTAAAATTGATACTTTAAATTGAAATGAAGTTATTTTTGATTGATTTTGGATATTCCATCCACATAAAGGATGTTTCTGAATATTTTTATAACGATTAAAGTGTATTTAATCATACTCCCTCCGTTCGGAATTATTTGTCATGTTGCGCTTATCAAAAGTCAATTTGACTAATTTTTAAAGGTAAGTTAGATTACATTAATTTAATATTTTAAACAAAAAAATTCGATATTCTAAAACTATATGAAAAGTATATAAATTATAATTTTTGCATATTAATATGATGAAAAAATACATCTTAAAATGTTAGTCAAAGTTTTTATTTTAACTCTAAAAATAGAAACCATGACAAACAATACCAGACGGAGAAAGTATTATATAACTAAAACTAAACCCATTACTAATATTAGAGAAAATAAATACACACTCGATTGACATATGTGTTTTCTGAAACTATCTACTAAGTTTGAGAATAATTTAGTCATTTTAAATATATTATGATAATTACTTGCCAATTAAGACTCTCAAAATATCACATTTGTCACATATATTATTTAAAAAATATGTTTAAATATTATAAAAATAATTAACAATAAAATTATAAAATTAGAACAAACAAAAATAATATATTCAACTTCCTTTTCCATTTTAAGAAAGGGAAATTCTACCTTGCCCCTTTTAAGTCACCAAAGAGCAATCGTACATGTTTTGTTTCATTGCCCCTAAAGGTCAATCAATTCCTTTCGACAGTCTTTAATAATTTCGACTTATCTTTTTCATTTATTGATGTTTGTATAAAATATCTATATTATCTTTTTCTTAATTGATAGATTTAAATTAATTTATTGAGCTTCGCATTTCACATCAAAATTTAGTTTAAGATATTTAAATATCTTCTTAATAACTTTGAAGCGATTTGAATATTTTCTAAAGGGTGACTACTCATCTCACCTTTTATCAACTATTTTCATTACAATAGCTCTTTAATGTGTAAAATTTAACATCAATACCATACTATTTACTTCGATTTCATATTATATTATCGATGTTGATTTTATAAATATAAATTTTATCTTAAATTTTGAGTGATCTATTTTAATTCTCTATTATTTTATGGAGTAAAAAATACTACTTTCGTTTCAAAAAGAATGTTTCTATTTGTTTTTTAGTTTATTTAAAAAAGAATGACCCCTTTCTTTTTTTAGCAACACTTTAACTTTAACTTTCCACATGACATATTTAAGATCACAAGATTAAAGGGCATTTTGGTACATTTGACATAACTTTAATTTAGAACCACAAGATTAAAAAGTCTTTCTTTCTTTTCTTAAATTCCATTCTAAGTCAAACTAAGTTATCCTTTTTTAAACGAAGATTTTTAAACGAAGAGTATAAATTTTGTCAATTTTCTTGTATAACCTTCTTTTTCATTTGAGTTATTAAGAAAAGATTGACTTCTAAAAATTCAATCATCTAGAAAATTCAATCATCTAGAGAGCAAATTTAAGGGGAAAGTTTGAAGAAGATAGCGTAAATATTGTAGTGAATATTTTTTTCTTTTTCTTTAAAATTATTTTTTAAGAAATTGTTGAACTACGACGAAGAAAAAAAAGCACTAAAAACTTGAATGGTGAAGAACAAAGAAGAAGAAAGAGAGGACGGGGGACCGTATAGAGATTTATGAAGAGGGGGTCCACTAATTAAAAATATTAAAATTTATTAAATGGCCCTCATTTTAATATGTTTGAAAATGATTTTTTGAAAAATTAATTAATTAGTGTAATTAATATTAAAATGTGTTTTAGAAAATGGTGGAAATAATAAATAAATAATAATGTGGTAGTTATATGACTACGATGAGGCGGATGAGAATAGTGTTATAATTTTGAAGATTAAGGAGTATTTAAATGCAAATGATTAGTTAAGTGATAAAGTAAATTGTGATATCTGGTTGAAAGGTGATTTGATCTATTTTCTTCTCTAATTTATATGATCAATCTCTCTCTCTCTCTCACACATATATATATATATATATATTCATCTTTCAAATAGAATAAATGGTCAAAAGATAATTTATAATTTTAAAATGACAATCTCAAAATAATTTAATTTGTTAATCCAATAATACGAATGAAATCTGGTGTAACTGGAATGGAAGAAGTTGGTGATGTTACTTCTTTCTTCTTTTCTTTTTTCTTTTTTTGGGAAAATTATCCAATTGTCTATCTTATTTTATCATAATCTCTATAATTTTTTATCATAAAAAAAATCAAAATTTCTCTCTTGGATATACATCACTTCCCTCTTGCAGATACATACATCCCTCCCTCTTGGATACATCCCGTCGATACATCACTATTCCTCTCGGATACATCCCTCCTCTCTCGGATACATTTTGTCCCATCCCTATGTATCCGGATCCTATCCTCTCTCTTACACATTTTATCCTCTCAAATACATCCCCCCCTATGTATTTGGATATTCTATCCCCTCTCTGATTGATACATCCTCACCAATGTAAGGGTGTGCATTCGTCGATTTGGTTCGATTTTATATATTATCGATCTGATTTATCGATTTTCGGTTTTTAAATATGCTAACCTGATATCAAATCAATAAGATATTTTTTATCGATTTTCATTTTTTTTATAGTTATCGATTTACCTAATAAGAAAATGTTCGTAAAATATTATATGACTTCTTACTTATCTAAATATAGTACGAATGCTATAATTACATGTCACCGCCAAAACATAGTATGAGATTTTTGATATTAATCAAATTACAGACCTTTACAAACTTGCAAATGCTACAACCTACAATTACAAACTAAAACTAAAATCAAATAGTCCAACAAGATTAAAACTAAAACTAAAATTAATTAGTTACAATTGTGAACCCTTACTTTAATCATTAATTTTTTAGTAAACAATAAAAACTAGTAAAACGGTCTAATGTGAAGTGGACAGAGTACTAATAATTTGCTATAGTTATAGTATCAAGTTATATATTTAATTATTAGGAAGGGCAAAATAGTAAATTATTACCGTCTTATTGGGTTATCGGTTTACCCAATAAGCCAATTGTAAAAATCAATACCGAATCAATAGCCCAATAACTTTTTTTTATACACCCATTAAAAACCCAATAACCAAATAACAATACTCAATAATATTTTTTCGGTTCGATTTATCGGTCGGTTCGATTTTTGCACACCCCTACACCAATGTATCCGGATGTTTACTCATGTATCTGAAAGTCCAGTGATGTATTCGGAAGTGTGATGTATTCAAAACTCATAAATTAATTTTAAGAACTTTTGTAATTTGTAAAAAAATAGAAAAAATAATGTAATTAGCTCTTCACACTATGCATTTAGATAAATTATGTTTTTATTTTTTTTGCTTGTATTATATGTGCTTATTAGGTTGTTCTTCCTCCAATATCCGCACGGATCGAGTTAGGAGGCGCAAGAGGTTTCTTGTTGAACTTCTTCGGCGAAAAATTACATAATTTACTTTAAAATAAAGTGCTACTATCAAAGACGATTCCAATATTTTCCACTAGATTTGAATTGAAAAAACTCAAAGGAAATGACTAAATTAAATCAAATACCTATACAAGGCAAGAAAGAAAAAGGAAAAACACCAATCTGAAACATGTTACCAAGTTTAGTCCGATCAAACAATGGTAGATTTACAATATGTACTGGTAACTTTCCTAAATTTCTTTCAAAACTAAACTTTTTTTTAAAAAATATAGCCGTTCATAAAAAATAAAATAAAAAAATCTTCTCATTTAAATACACTACTGAAATTTTAGCAATGGTAGATTTACACTAGATTTTTTATTCTTAGCACAAAAGATTTTGAAAATCTTAGTATGAATTCGAGACGTTGTGCTGCTTGCAAACAATTGAGACGAAGATGTCCTTCAGATTGTATTTTTTTGCCATATTTTCCTCCAAATAATCCTCAAAGATTTTCTTTTGTTCACAGAATCTATGGTGCTAGCAATGTTGGAAAATTGCTCCAGGTAACACTATAGTATATACATGGTAATTATTATATTAGGTTCGAAGAATATACGCAAATATTAAGTAGGCGTTCATTTTTTTTTAAATTTTGAATTTGCTTCAGTTCATTATTGCATTTTTTACTTATGTATTTGTTCGTCTCATTTAATTTCATTAGTAACCTCCTCCTTTCTAAGTTCTAATTAAATTGAAAAATATTCATGAAATTAATTACTTAATTGATTTTTTTTTTGTTTGAAATATCAGCAAGTTGAAGAGCATCAACGAGCGGATGTAGCGGATTCCTTGTACTACGAAGCTTATTGTCGAATTAAGAGTCCAGTTTATGGGTGTGTTGGAATTATTAGCATTTTACATCAAGAAATTGATCGTTTAGAACACGAGTTAGTAAAAGTACAAGCTGAAATTAGCCTTGTTAAAGGCCAGACACAATTAGCACAAGGCCAACAAGTTCAACTTTCATCATCATCTATTGGTCTATCTACTAGTCCTCCTTGGTTTAACTAGAATTGATTAAACTTACTTTAAATTAATAAAGAGAATGTTATGTTCGAATAATTAAATTATTTTATTTCAGTCGATCGTATTTTCACATTTGCAATCATTATTGTGACTTCTCTAGTTTAAAATTAAGCTAATTCCATCACGTTAAATATAACATATATATATACTAGTGATGACATATAATGTGATCAATATATGTTATATTTTGAAGTAATATCTTTAAATTGTTAATCAGCCATGTCCAATTGATAAAAGTTATCTTGTTCGTAAGTCATGTCAGGTGGGATAAAGTTATCTTATTCACAAATTATGATGGATTTTTATTATCATATATTTGATTTGAAATGATAAAAGTCAATTTTTTAATGTTTGGTCGCATAAAATGGGTTTTAAGGAAAATATTTACTATTAATAGGGGGAATTGACTTTCCTAACTTATGAAAGACCACCATTGTCCTAGTAACTATTTTAATTTGTATTTTTTTTTTTTTTTGATTTTTCACTCAAAAATTGATATTCATGTCAGAGGCTTGACTAATTTGAATTTCTGTAATGTAAAACTCATCTAAGGGAGAAATTGATTTTCTTAACTTATGAACGAATGTTGTTTTCCTAGCAACTATCTTTAACTTGTAATTTTTCTTTTATTTCTCACCTGGTTATCATAAATAATAATTCACACTGGAGTACATGTAAAGTCCATATGGGGGGGGGGGAGCCCTTAGCATGATCTTTTTTATATTCAGATTTCAGACTAACCTTAAACCTCTGATTATGGATGGAAAAATTCTGTCTATCTCTCGTTAGCTTAACACTTAAATAGTATTTTAATCTTTAACACTGAAAAGTCCAATTAAAACAATATATTATTTGTTTATCTATTATATATCGTGAAGTACTTTTCACTAATTAACTAAGCAATTAAAAGATATATATATATATATATATATATATATATTTTATGAAAATACTTTACGATCATACGAAACACACTTGACTTTTATTTGTGGGGGTGAAGTAGTTCCTCTCATAAAATTAAAATATAATAATGAGAAAGTGTGTTACTAAATGATTGGGAATTGAAGTAACATGGATTTATCATATAAAGTTGCAGAAAATATGCAATGCATTTTGTTGTATGAGGGAAAACGGCTTCAACTAATTTTCATGACATCATAAGACTACCATTGTGAAATTGTGACATCAGTGTAATAACTTAAATATCGTTTTTCTTTTTCATCAACAACAACCATAACTAACACATGAAATATAATCTTTCTACTATATGATTTAATTTGTAGTACTGAACAATTAAATATTTATTGGAATCGATTTTTATATTATATTTTTATCTCTTTATAACAAATTGTGTTTTTACATATAATAACAACATGACAAACAACCTTTTAATTTGTGAAATATGAATATTTTTGATATTTAAAATTTGAAATAATATAGTTAAAATAAGAAACACACTTAGCAAAATTCACTAGTTTATTTAATTTAAGCCAGTATTTTACTTCAAGTTTCAAATAGAACTCTTTAAGTTGAAGTTGCATTAAAAAGTATAATTATAGTGTGATACTATTATATAGTAGCAATCATCGTACTAAAATAAACAGAAATATGATGAAAATAAAATAAAATTCCAATAACAAACAATTACGATTCAATGATGGAAATTACAAGTATGTTGAAATGCAAGCAAAATACATTCAAAAAGTAAATCAATCGTACACTAGCTAACTTTTGCTAATGCGACGATTACAAATTGGCCATAGTAGTACTCCGAAATATAAAACAGACACTTTAAAAACGAGTTGTGCCTATCCATGACCTCATCGATCCTTCAACGATGATGTCCGATTCCTAATGGATGATGTCCAACACCTAGTGGATGATGTCCATGTACCTGACCCAAATTAGGGCTATTAACCAAATGAGCCAAAGTTGTCATGGCATGAGATTGCCTTGAAATTAGCCCTGCAGTTGAAGGATTTTGTGCCAAGATTATTGAGTAACCATCATCAAAATTGTCATGCCTTGTGCCACTAGCTTCCATACTAAGCTCCCTCCCATCGTCCCTCCCGCTTTGGCAAAATTGTACACATTCCTGTAAACTAAACTCATGAATGTGTCTCTTGCATTCTGATTGTATCCTGGATCTTTGCTTGACTTCTCAAATTCGGCGAGAACCAATGGCTTCTTTAATATGGTTCTTGAATCTTGCCAATGACTTGTCATCCACCTTTGCATGAATGTTGCTTGTGCATCGTCACTTTGCCCAGACAGCCTATTAACCAAAAAATGTTTTCATTTATATTTTACGAGTTTAAGTTATGTGCATTAACAATATATATCTATTTACACCATAAAGTAAAATAATGTTTATTGAATGTACCATTGGTCAGTGTATGCATGTATAGTTGCAAAATCAATCTCTCTAATAAGATGGCTACTGATGAAATCTGTACCAACTTGAAACTCAGGCTTAGCTTGTTTCTTTTCAGACATTGAATCGCCACAAAATCCTTCCGTTCCTATTTCCAATAAGTGCTTATTGTCTAGTGATTTCACATAACTTGCCATCTCCTGAACCCATCCCTGTCACGTATTTGATTTGAAATGATAAAAGTCAATTTTCTAATGTTTGGCCCCATAAAATGGGTTTTGAAGGAAAATCTTTACTATTGATAGGGGGAATTGACTTTCCTAACTTATGAAAGACCACCATTGTCCTAGTAACTATTTTAATTTTTATTTCTTTTTCCCTTTTTTTTTTTGGAATTTTCACTCAAAAATTGATATTCATGTTAGAGGCTTGATTAATTTGAATTTATGTAATGTAAAACTTATTTAAGGGAGAAATTGATTTTCTTAACTTATGAACGAATGTTGTTTTCCTAGCAACTATTTCACATTGGAGTACATTTAAAGTGCATATAAGGGGGGAGCATTGCCTAATAGTCCTTAGCAATTAGTATGATTTTTTTTATATTCAGATTTCAGACTAACCTTAAACCTCTTATTATGGATGAAAAAATTCTATCTATCCCTGGATAACTTCTTTCAACTAACACTTCAATTATTTTAATCTTCAACACTCAAAAGTTCAATTAAAACAATATATTATTTGTTCATCTATTATATATCATGAAGTACTTTTTACTAATTAACTAAGCAATTACAAGAGATATTTTTTTTTATGAAAATACTTTACGATCATACGATACATACTTGACTTTTATTTGCGGGGTGAAGTAATTCCTCTCATAAAATATAAAAAATAATAATGAGAAAGTGTGTAAATAAATGATTGGGAATTGAAGTAACATGGATTTATCATATAAAGTTGCAGAAAATATGCAATACATTTTGTTGTATTAGGGAAAACGGCTTCAACTAATTTTCATGACATCATAAGACTACCATTGTGAAATTGTGACATCAGTGTAATAATTTAAATATCGTTTTTCTTTTTCATCAACAACCACCATAACTAACACATGAAATATAATCTTTCTACTATATGAATATATGATTTAATTTGTAGTACTGAACAATTAAATATTTATTGGAATCGATTTTTATATTATATCTTTATCTTTTTATAACAAATTGTGTTTTTACATATAATAACAACATGACAAACAACCTTTTAATCTGTGAAATATGCATATTTTTGAGATTTAAAATTTAAAATAATATAGTTAAAATAAGAAACACACTTAGCAAAATTCACTAGTTTATTTAATTTAAGCCAGTATTTTACTTAAAGTTTCAAATAGAACTCTTTAAGTTGAAGTTGCATTAGAAATTATAATTATAGTGTGATACTATTATATAGTAACAGAAATATGGGGAAAAAAAAATCTAATTCCAATAACAAACAATTAGGATTCAATGATGAAAATTTCAAGTATGTTGAAATGCAAGCAAAATACATTCAGAAAGAAAATCAACCGTACACTAGCTAACTTTTGCTAATGTGAAGATCACAAATTGGTCATAGGAGTACTCCGAAATATAAAACAGACACTTTAAAAATGAATTGTGCTTATCCATGACCTCATCGACCAAAACGATGATGTCCCATTCCTAATGGATGATGTCCAACACCTTGTGTATGATGTCCATGTAGCTGACCCAAATTAGGGCTATTAACCAAATGAGCCAAAGTTGTCATGGCATGAGATTGCCCTGAAATTAGCCCTGCAGTTGAAGGATTTTGTGCCAAGATTATTGAGTAACCATCATCAAAATTGTCCATGCCTTGTGCCACTAACTGCCATACTAAGCTCCCTCCCATTGTCCCTCCTGCTTTCGCAAAATTGTACACATTTCTGTAAACTAAACTCATGAATGTGTCTCTTGCATTCTGATTGTATCCTGGATCTTTGCTTGACTTTCCAAATTCAGCGAGAACCAATGGCTTCTTTAATATGGTTCTTGAATCTTGCCAATGACTTGTCATCCATCCTTGCATGAATGTTGCTTGTGCATCATCACTTTGTCCAGACAACCTGTCAACCCAAAAGGTTTTCTGTTATATTACGAGTTTGAGTTATATGACCGGAAAATATACATGTCTGTTTATACCATAAGGTAAAGGATGTCTATTGAATTTACCATTGGTCAGTGTATGCATGTATAGTAGCAAAATCGATCTCTTTAATAAGATGGCTACTGATGAAATCTGTGCCAACTTGAAAACCAGGATTAGCTTGTTTTTTTTCAGGCACTGAATCACCATAAAATCCTTCCATTCCTATCTCCAATAAGTGCTTATTGTCTAGTGATTTCACATAACTTGCCATCTCTTGAACCCATCCCTGCAAAAATCACATCACATCATATAATATTAGTTAAAATAACATTACAAGTAAGAGTATAACATATGATAGATTTGTGTATGTTTTTACTCACATTTACTGTTTTTCCAGAATAATCAGCATTGCAGCGAGGTTCATTGATAAGTTCCCACGCCATTATTGTCGAGTCATCTCTGTATGCGATTCTAGTCATTGTATTGACCCTAGTCACTATTTTCTTAACATGATTTTTATAATAATCTTTAAGAACTGGATGAGTGTAGAAATCATCTTCACTATTGATATTTTGAATTCCTGCATTTTTTACCCATTGAGCATATTGACTTCTCCCACCAAAATCTTTGTAGTTATTCACAAAGCTCAATATTAAGCGTATCCCATACTTTCTTGCTTCCGAGATCACAAAATCCAATCCCTATACCACAAAGAATTGATCCATGTTAACCATAAATATAAAACAATGTCACAAGAAACTTATAAGGCTCCAATTCTTGAGACATAATAAATAAACAAAATGTTGGTTCTGTCAAATAGTTTTTAACTTTTACATGAGCTTGATCAAATAATTAAGCAATAATAAACAACCTGTAAAACACGTTCATCATAGACACCAGGGGAAATCTGCAATGCTGCATCGCCGCCATCGCTAAAAGCCCAAGTCCTGCATACAGAAAGGCTAGCAGCAGAGGCTTCTTTGAAAACCTCAGAGACTTTGTATCTCTCAGTTGGCTCAGCAGCAACATGCATTAGCCAGTAAGAGTTGAAACCATTGAACAGAAAAGGTGATCCATTTAGTACAAAATGGGCACCTCTTGTTGTAACAAAATCTACATTCTTACTGTTTTCTATATTCCTAGCTTCTGTGACTATAGCTAGTAGGAGGAGGCAGAGCAAGGCAAAGAATGCTCTACTAAAATAAGCCATTAATTAATTTGTTAGAACAATGTATATAGTTTGTAAAATGGAAAGGATGATTTGAATAGCCAATGGATGTTTGTAGAGCTATTTATAGTTACTTACATCTTACTAAAAATAGAAAAAAGTAAGAAGTTGAAGTGATTATGAGGATTTTCAGGATTGATATCCAATAGTTGGTTAACTATATTTAGCAAAATCAATTTTCTTTATCTTTGATTTTATGGAAAGCTGACAGAATGTGAAAGTTCAGTTGGAAGAGAATTAAAAAAAGAAAAAGAAGTGTTATGAAATGTGGGTGATGTCTTATAAATGTGCATCTCCATGTGCCTTGTTTTAATAAGTTCATGGGAACTTGAATGTCCAATGGAAAGGTTGAAGAGATTATAATTAAAGAACCTTTCCTTTTATCCTGCAGGATTTGAAGCAAGAAATGCTGACTTGCATGTGAATTTGGGACACTACCTAGTCTCAGTAACAAATTTTTATCAAGGAAATTTAAAATATAAAAGGTAAACATACGTGAAAGTCAAATGAATTAAACACCTTATATATATATAAATAACTTTAAGCTTTTATATACAATGTAAACTTCAGACGGAAGGAATATAAATGAACACCCTTGCACATCCTTCCTCCCAGTTGTATCCTGTAGGGGCGGATCCAATGCTTTGACACTAATTTTATCTGAATCGAGTATTTTAGTTAGGAGTATATATAGATTTCAAGTAAAAGCTAGTTTTTATTTATTTGGTAGTTTAATGTTATTACACTAATCGAGATCATTAATGTTAACCCCAAATTTAAGAATGAATAACAAAATATCAAATTTAAACTGTTTGAGATTTCATCCTCGAATGAATAATGAAAGAGAGAGAGCGTGTGATATATTGTGGAGTTTAATTAATTACACTAAATACTCTTATGGTATTACTTAATTACAGATAGCTCTTATATATTTCAAAATCAAATATTCCCTTATATTATAAAAGTTCTATATTTATATACCCATAGATATAGTTTTTTTTTTTTTTTCTATATGGGTTCGAAGTTCGTTCATTCATTTAGGAGTGTGATCAACAACTCGAATCTAAAAATTATGATTTAGGATGAAATAATTTCACCACTATAAAATAACATGCATTTATATGCAAACAAAATTTTATCTAACCAATTACTCTCTCCGTTGACTTTTACATGTCACTTTTTTCTAAAAATAGATTTTTATTTTTTATTCATCGCTTTTGACATATCAAGAAAAAATAATTATTTTTCATGTTTACCCTCAGCATTAAATATTCTTTCTTCAAGTCATTTTAAACATCATTTAATAGGGATAGTATGATAAAATATCTATATCAATAATTATTTTTTAATGGGTGTGTCAAGTCAAAATATAACAAGTAAAAGTGAATGGAGGGATTATCTTTGTAAAATGAAAATAAATAATAAAAAAAATACATATAATAAAATTATAAAATAAAAACTTCTGTATTTAACAAAGTGAGAATTTTTTTATTACCGACTGTTATAGGTTATTAAATTACCCAAACATGACCTTAAACTTGACTTCAACGAACAATTACGCCCTCTAATTTTGATTTTGCACAAGTAGATACTTAAAAATTAAACAAGTAGAATACACATGACCTACATATAATACATGTAGGATGTTATGTAGGTTACAAAAGTACCATGTAGCTGTGTATGATGAATATGTCCATTTGTTCAATTGTATATAAATTTAAATGTCTACTTGTGCACACCTATATTTAAATGTCATAAATATCAATTAACGCCAAATTAAGGGTCATGTTTATGTATTATGTTACAAATTTAAAGTTCTTATTGCAAAATATATTAATCTAAAAATCATGATATCTCTCATCATATTTAGAAATGAGACTTTGGTATGGACGAACACATCAATTAAGTATGGTACACAAAGTTAGTTCAGTTGTACTATAAATGTGGTCCTATGCCATTGGTTATGGATTGCTTAGGCTATTTGTTTTACACGTGTATATTTCTTTCTTTCCCAGCAAAACATGCATGCCAAAACACATCAAAGTTCTGCCTTCTTGCTCTAGGTGAGCTTCCCCTTTTCTCTTCTCCATGGCTTTCAATCCTATTTTTCTCTTTCACTTTGCTTTTTCTCTCTCATTGTTTTTCTTTGCTTTCTCATCATCTTCTTCTAAGTGTTTTGATTAAACTTCGTTGAAGCTTCCTTGGTTTTGGGTCCTGTTTGGTTAATTTGCCTATCTATTTATTTCCAATTATTACTCTTTATTGTCATATGATGTTATTTGATCGAAATTAGAAAGCAGTGTATCTGATTTGACTAAATGTTGAAGTTCAAAATCGAATAATTTAATGGATTACGAATTTGGGAACAACCTAAATTGAGATTGAGGAAGTACTTTCTTCAACATGGTGATTTAGCATAAAAGGTTTGATCTTTTTTCTTCAAGTTTTTGTTTTTCTAAACTGAAAAATAGAAGTGGAAATAAGATGCAATTTGCTAATTCAGGTAACTTTACGAAGAACATGTAGTGAAAGGATATGGGTTTTTAGAGACACAGGCAGAAATGAGAAATAGAAAGGGGTGGGGGGTTTTCAACATTGATATTTGTAATGCACACAAGATGTTTGCAAAAATGTCACCATTGGAAAATCAAGATTTCCTTTGTATGATTCACAATTTTGCCAAGTTTTGTGTGGTCATGGGGGTTATCCCCAATTTTTATGTTATTTTTCCTGTGGGTTTCACAGTATGGAAAAACTGAGGATATTAAAAGTATGACATTGTTTTTTACAAAAAAACTAAAAAGGAAAATGCATCACATAGTTGGAACAAAGAGTACTACTTTACCTTCTTCATACAACTGGTATTGTCTTCATATTTGTGTTGCTAAAGTCTTCTGTAATTATCTAAACTGAGCTACCAACTTTGACTGCCCTCTTTCAGGTTTCTGCACGTGTACTTGTCATTACTGTTTGTCTTCAACTTCCTGCACTATTGTAAGTGTCGATTTTTCGTTTTTACAACAATTATATTCGACTAACTACTTTGCTCTGCCAATTTCTTTAGTTGTTTTTAGTAAGCATATGTCCAAAACTTCCACTTCTCTTCCCTTTACTTATGATAAACGCTTGACTTTTCTTTTGGTTTGCCTCCACTATATAAAAGATACCTACATGCCTAAGCTTTGAGGAGTCACGCCATCCTTGATCAAGTCGTGACTCTTTTTTGGGTATCCGTTGTGTATACATAAAAATGCATCGCCTACTATATTAATTGGTGTTGTTATGTGCTGCTGGCTCCCAACTTCTAAATGCCTATGCTCACAAACTACTTATTATATATTCTCCTCTGAGGGTGTGTTTGGTATGGAGGAAAATGTTTTCCTTGGAAAATGTTTTCCTAGAAAATGTTTTCCTGGAAAACAAGTAGTTTTGGACTTATTTTCTCATGTTTGGTTGGTCAGTAGAAAATATTTTCCGAAAATGATTTTTAGTGTTTAATTTATAAATGAAAAATATTTTTGAGAGACATCTTTTATTTTTACTAGAGTAAAAATTAATTTATGAAATTGAAAATATTTTTTAAAAACAATTTTTTTTGGGGTGGTGGTGGTGGTGGGGTGGTGGGGGCAGGGGGAGGGGGTAGGAGTGAAAAAATAAAAATTTGAAGTTGAAAGTATTTTTAAAAACAAAATTAATTTTTTTGGGATTTGGGGCGGGTGTGGGTCTGGACGGGGGGAGGGAATGGGGGGTAGGAGTTTAAAAATAAAAATTTGAAGTTGAAAATATTTAAAAAAAACAAAATTAGTTTTTTTGGGAAGGGGTGGGGTTGGGAGGGAGCTGGCCGGTGGTGGGGGTGGGGGTGGGGGTGGGGTTAGAGATCAAATGAAAAATTAAATTTTTGAAATTGAAAATATTTTTTTTAAAAATTGATTTTCCCCCAATAAAATATAATTTGAAATTGGAGGAAAGTTTTGGAAAATGTTTTCCTTAATTTTTTAAGGGAAGTCATTTTCCTTAATTTTGAGGAAAATGAGTTGATTTGGAAAACATTTTCCAAAATTTTGTCCCAACCAAACATGAGAAAATTGGAAAACATTTTCCAGAAAATGTTTTCCTTCATACCAAACACACTCTGAATAGACAATTGCTTCAACCGAATCCTCCCTGTATTTGACACTATTCTGTGAAATGATTTACTGTTCTTCCACTTGATTTGTTATTATCGTTTATCTCCCTTTACAAGTCAAGTAAGTTTCTGAGAGCTATAATAACCTCTACATTACCAACCGACTCAAATTAGTGTTCTCTTTATTAGTAGTATTTACATTTGATTGAGTTGAACAACTTTACCCAACAGAGCTAATAGCTGAAACCAATTTCTGATAGAAGTCTATAGGTCATTTTGTTTTATCTTAAAGAAAAAAAAATTCATTCAACAAAAATATGTTATATCAATCAAGAGTCTGATTGAAGTGATACTACATATTCTTTAGCTTTCAACTGTTAAATCTTTTCCAACTATTGACACTAAACTGCTAATTTCTATTCCTTCTGTGTTGTTGTGACTACTATTCTCAAGTTTGTTCGCTTTCCTGTTACTGCACTTCTACACTTCTGTAAGTTTCACTATTTCCTTTATTTCCAATTCATTTACGCCATTGTGAGAAGTGCCAAAATTTTCATTTGTAACCCTAAATTTTAGACTAAACAAAATGGGAATTTTTGCAACAATGGCATCGAGATACACACAAGTTAGAAATAGTAAAATATTGTGTAAGATTAATCGAGGTATGCATAAGCTAATCCAGATACCACATTATCAAAATAAATCTTGCCTGTTTAAATAGGAGTCCTCCCCATCATAGTTGTACAAAGTAGTAGCACTAAGTGCCAAATAGCACCGGCTGATTGCCTAGCAAATAGTACAAGGTTCAACTGCAGTAGACATCTAAATCCCATCCATGGTATGACAAGTAGCAAAAGGACCACTTGAACACCCTGTGATACATGCCTTCATCATGAACTGTACAACAGTTCAATTTCAACTTGAGACTAACAAGACCAGCAGTATATGCAACAACGTACTCGATGTAATTCCATAAGTGTGGTCTGAGGAGGGTAGTGTGTACGCACAAACCTTACTCCCTATCTTTGGAGTTAAAGTGATTGTTTTCGATAGACCAACATCATAAGCACCAACTGAAATATGAAGGAAACATGCAACATACTTATGCATGACTCAGTTTACCAGCATTTCTTACTAAGTGAGTATCAGCATTTCTTACTAAGTGAGTATCTGTAACCCCCAATCCCAAAATAACACATTCCACGCAGTACAAATAATTACAACAGATCCTTGAAGTTAAAGAAGCTAACATGAGTAGAATACTTGAGGCATTGTAGAGGTTGTGTAAGTGTATATATTGAGTTTAAGCTCGATTCATTTGTAGATTTTGTTGAATACGTATAATTTGTTGATTGTTATTGTAATGGATCTTCTATTTGTAATTCCTATTTTATCCATGAATACTTATTTACATCTTCTGATCTATTCCATCCACCTGGTCTTGGTAATTGTAAATCTCATTTCTTTGTTTACACTTCTTTTGGTCCTTCTTTTGTTGTGTCTTTGTTCTTTTTAAATTTACAATTTATATTACCTTTTCAGTAAAGTCAGCAGTGGAAGTTCTTTTCGCATCAGGGAGGCATTGGTGTTATCGCGCTTTTGCAAACAGATTCTACAAGCCATAACCTATATGCCAATCACCAAGTCCGACCAACTCCTATGAAATCTTGGAACTTATCAGTGAATTTAAAGCGCCTCTTTTTGTTTTTTTAGGTGCATGATGCAGAGAAGTGGAAACTAAAAAACTATTGTGTGTTGGGCTATTGCCCATGTTCCAGCCAAAGGCCCATGGCCTAATACTACTTGAAAAAGGATTGGAATTATTCTCTTTATTTGGTTTCCAATTCTATTAGGAAAAGGATTGAATTGTAATCCTATTTGTAGTTGGTTTTGGCTTTGTAAGGAAAAGCACAACTCTATAAATATAGGATGGTCTTGAGAGAATAATTCAATTGCTCATTGGTATTGTCTTTGAAAGACAATAGAACATAAGAGAGGTTTTTTGAGAGAGCTTTCTACAAGAGAAAAGAGAGAAGAAAAAGGGTTCTTTTACTGCAGTCTTTTTCTCCGACCAGCAACGTTCAGATCGTGTTTTCGATTAACCAACCGTTGGACCGGGCTGAAATTTGGAATGAGTGTTCCTGACATCTTGTTGGTTGATTTGAACGGTGGAGATCGATTCGGAGGTCAGCAAGATCCTGTTTTAGGTCCCGCACAGAAGCTGTGTTTGGGTGGTGTTTCTTTCTATTTATCTTTTGTTGGTGTAGCTATTGTTTGTTCTCTTTTGGCACTTGTTGTGTAGCCATTAGAAGAATATTTGTAACCCTCTTATTGGTATAGTGAAGCAATTCGGATCTTGTCGATCCCGTGGTGGTTACCTTCGGTTTGAAGGGTTTTTCCACGTTAAACTTGGTGTTCTTTATTGTTAGATTTTCGTTTTCATTTTTCATCACAACAACTGGTATCAGAGCTAAGGTTATCTATATGAAGGGAAATATGAGCAAGATGGTATGTCTAAACGGAAGAAACTACAACATGTGGAAAAGCAAGATGAAAGATCTATTGTTCGTGAAGAAGATGCATCTTTCCGTTTTCTCTGCTCATAAACCCGAGAATGTGACCGATGAAAATTGAGAATTTGAGCACCAACAAGTATGTGGATATATAAGACAATGAGTTGAAGATAATGTTCGCAACCATATAGTGAATGAGACACATGCTAGAACATTGTGGGAGAAGTTGGAGACGCTTTACGTTTCAAAAACTGGCAATAACAAGTTGTACTTGTTAAAGCAATTGATGACCTTTAAATACAAGGAGGGCAGTCTTATTCTTGATCATATAAATGATTTTCAGGGTATTCTTGATCAGCTATCAGGAATGGGTGTTAATTTTGATGATGAAATACAAGGACTTTGGCTTCTTAATACTCTACCGAATTCTTGGGAAACTCTTCGTGTTTCTTTAACAAATTCTGCCACTGGTGGAAATGTGACTATGGAATATGCAAAGAGTGGTGTGTTGAATGAAGGGGTTAGAAGAAAATCTCAAGACACATCTTCACATTCATATATTTTATATACAGAAGATCGAGGGAGACAGAAGACAAGAGATCCGAGGAGTAGAGGTAAAAGCAGAAGCAAGTCAAAGTTCAACAATCCAAATATTAAATGTTATCATTGTGGAAAGAAAGGACATATTAAAAGATTTTGCAAGCAATTGAAGCAAGATCTTAAAGAAGGGAAGAAGGAAGAAAACAATGAAAATAATGTTGTTGCTGTTGTCCAAGATGACCTTCTCTTCGCTTGTGATAAAGATGTCATCAATTTTGTATCTCAAGATACAAGTTGGATAGTAGATTCTGGAGCCACATCACATGTCACACCAAGAAAAGACTTCTTTTCATCTTATACTTCTGTTAACTCTGAGGTGTTAAAGATGGTAATGCTGGTGAGGTTAAGGTGTTTGGTGTTGGCACTGTTTGCTTGAAAATCAATACTGGACTATGGAATATGCAAAGAGTGGTGTGTTGAATGAAGAGGTTAGAAGAAAATCTCAAGACACATCTTCACAAATCTCAAGACACATCTTCACATTCATATATTTTATATACAGAAGATCGAGGGAGACAGAAGACAAGAGATCCGAGGAGTAGAGGTAAAAGCAGAAGCAAGTCAAAGTTCAACAATCCAAATATTAAATGTTATCATTGTGGAAAGAAAGGACATATTAAAAGATTTGCAAGCAATTGAAGCAAGATCTTAAAGAAGGGAAGAAGGAAGAAAACAATGAAAATAATGTTGTTGCTGTTGTCCAAGATGACCTTCTCTTCGCTTGTGATAAAGATGTCATCAATTTTGTATCTCAAGATACAAGTTGGATAGTAGATTCTGGAGCCACATCACATGTCACACCAAGAAAAGACTTCTTTTCATCTTATACTTCTGTTAACTCTGAGGTGTTAAAGATGGGTAATGCTGGTGAGGTTAAGGTGTTTGGTGTTGGCACTGTTTGCTTGAAAATCAATACTGGTTCAACGTTGGTCCTTCAGAATGTCAAGCATGCTCCAGATATTTCGATAAATTTGATCTCTGTAGGACAACTAGATGATGATGGCTATCATAATGACTTGTGCAATGGCCAATGGAAGCTCACCAAAGGCTCATTGATTTTAGCTCGAGGAAGAAAGCATTCAAATTTATACGTGACACAAGGATTGATTCTTGTTGACTCTATAAATTTGATGGAGAGCGAGAGTTTATCAGAATTCTGGCACAAGAGGCTTAGTCGTATGAGCGAGAAAATCATCACCTATTTGGCTAAGAAGAATTTGCTTGCTGGTATGAAACAAGCAAAGGTGAAAAGATGTGTTCATTGCTTAGCAGGGAAACAGAAACGAGTTTCTTTTCACAGTCATCTTCCTTCAAGAAAGTCCGAGCTATTGGAGCTAGTACACTCAGATTTGTGTGGTCCTTTCAAAGTGAAGTCAAAAGGTGGTGCACTTTACTTTGCTACTTTCATCGATGACCGTTCTCGCAAGATTTGGGTATATCCTTTAAAATTCAAAGATCAAGTGCTTGATATGTTTAAACAGTTTCAAGCCTTATCTGATAGACAAACGGGAAAGAAATTAAAATGTATTCGCACTGATAATGGTGGTGAATATATTGGTCCCTTTGATAACTACTGCAAATCGCAAGGAATTCGTCATCAGAAGACTCCTCCAAAGACTCCTCAATTAAATGGTTTGGCAGAAAGGATGAACATAACTTTAGTTGATAGAGTTAGATGTGTGCTTTCAGAGGCTAAACTTTCAAATTCTTTTTGGGCTGAAGCACTTAACACTGTTGTTTACGTTATCAATTTGTCTCCTACTGTTGCTTTGGATGGTGATGTTCCAAACAGAGTTTGGTTTGATAAGGATGTCTCTTATGATCACTTGAAAGTGTTTGGGTGTAAAGCTTGTGTGCATGTTCCAAAAGATGAAGGTCGAAATTGGATGTTAAAACTAAACAGTGCATCTTCATTGGTTATGGTCAAGATGAGTTTGGATATCACTTTTATGATCCAATTGATAAGAAACTCATTAGAAGTCGTGATGTTGTGTTCTTTGAAGATCAAACTATTGAAGATATTGACAAGACTGAGAAACTAGATTCTCATACTGATGAGAGCTTAGTTGATGTTGATCCAATTCCTATTATTGATACATCTTCTGCACATTAGGGAACCCAAGGTAATAATCTAGATAATGATCAGAGTGAAGAACATATAATCGTTCCTACTGATGATGTTGTGGTTGATAATCAACCAACTCATGTTGGGATGACCGCTTCGGATGCTCTAGAAACCTCTTGTAGAAGATCTACTAGAGAGAAGCGAAGCTCAACACGTTATTCTCATGATGAGTATATTCTATTGACTAACATGGGAGAACCTGAAGGTTATGATGAAGTCATATTAGATACTCATAGAGATAAGTGGAAAGAACTCATCGTAGACAAGCATGATTTTTGTAGAAGTGTGGCAGGCAGGAAGCCTGTCAAAAGTTCCTCCACTTGAAGTCCATTTGGCCCCTTGGCTGGAGGGGGAGTTTGTTGGGCTATTGCCCATGTTCCAGCCAAAGGCCCATGGCCTAATCCTACTTGAAAAAGGATTGGAATTATTCTCTTTATTTGGTTTTCAATTCTATTAGGAAAAGGATTGGAATTGTAATCCTATTTGTAGTTGGTTTTGGCTTTGTAAAGAAAAACACAACTCTATAAATATAGGATGGTCTTGAGAGAATAATTCAATTGCTCATTGGTATTGTATTTGAAAGACAATAGAACATAAGAGAGGTTTTTTGAGAGAGCTTTCAACAAGAGAAAAGAGAGAAGAAAAATGGTTCTTTTGCTGCAGTTTTTTTCTCCGACCAGCAACGTTCATATCGTGTTTCCCGATTAACTAACCGTTGGATCGGGCTGAAATTTGGACTAAGTGTTCCTGACATCTTGGTGGTTGATTTGAACGATGGAGATCGAATTCGGAGATCAGCCAGATCCTGTTTTAGGTCCCGAACAGAAGCTGTGTTTGGGTGGTGTTTCTTTCTATTTATCTTTTGTTGGTGTAGCTATTGTTTGTTCTCTTTTGGCACTTGTTGTGTAAACATTAGAAGAATATTTGTAACCCTCTTATTGGTATAGTGAAGCAATTCAGATCTTGTCGATCCGGTGGTGGTTACCTTCGGTTTGAAGGATTTTTCCACGTTAAACTTCGTGTTCTTTATTGTTAGATTCTCGTTTTCATTTTTCGTCACAACATTGTGGTATTAATAGGAAAAGAGATGAGGCCAGTTTGATTAAGCATCAAGCAAAGACAACTTGATTGCTGGCTATAAAGCTGCCTGAGGTGAATGAAAGACTGCCCATCGATGATGGTGATGTGCCCTGCACGATTGATCTACAAAGAGTCAATTAAAGCACGAGCGTGTCACACGATAACACAATACTCGCAGGTAAATTTTGAAAGGTCAATGAAATAATTGTAGGTACAACAACAAATAGAAATGAAAAAATATGAACAGTAGTAGTAGAATTATCATGCTGGAAACTGGCAAAATCCTTATAACTGTGATTTGTGAACTCTGTTTGTTTTCTTTACTAAAGAAATTACGATGACAAGCTGAAATTGATTTTCTATTACTGTATCAATTCTTTAATGGAGAAAGTGAATCACTGCACTGTGAGTTGCAACATACATTGAGTGTGATATTAGTTGCTAAATAAACCTTTGTCTTGGTTTATTTACTCAATTGAGGAAAAAAAGATGGTATAGCTTATTTTGCAACATTTCTAATACATGACACTTTAGAAATATAAGTTTGCGCGCAAGACACTTCAATCATGGAGCCTTGTATGGTATTGAAACTTGATGAGATTTGAGTTGCTGAGGTTCCACATTCTAATGGGTTATTGAATATTGCTTTTGCAAATTTTATACATTTCTTTCAAAATCCTTCATTGTGCATATTTAATGAAGAGAACGGCAAGAAAGTGAAAGTTGTAAATGCTAAATTCATTGAGAAGATTCATTCGAGAATTCTGACTCTTTATGTTTTATGGTTGGTGAGGAAATAGAAACCATGAGAATCGTTTAAGTTAAGATTGTTTATCCGTTAATCTAAATGCGGCAATTTTTCAGTCCTTTTTTTCTTTCAAAAGTGACTTGTGTTCCATTTGGTAAGGTTCTTGAATATTTTTGGTTTGATTATTTCTTGCTACAACACATCTAATTAAATTTGAAAATAAGTATGCTTAGCTTCTCATACCATATGCATATTTGTATTTTGATCCAAGATGACATTGCAAAGTCATTTATTCTATTTTTTTTTGCAGTTCTTCTTCAATATCTCATCTACAATGTCGAATATATGGAGACAGAACCACTATCACATGCCTATTTGCAGACCAGCCTTTTAGAATGTTACCTATAACTAATACATATATAAAATTTGGTGTAAAAATAATTTTGTTCTCCATGGTCATTTTTTGGGGGTTAAAGTTGGTATTACTTCATTATTCGTACGAAGAGGTCAATATTGGGCCCGTGCTAGCACGGGCGTTGTCATTCTAGTACAATCATATAACGAAGTTGAAGTTTTACCTAGAAATGAAAAAAATAACAATATCTATTCATCAAATTTTATTGTAAGAAAAAAAAATTGAACACAAGTCGTACTGTTGTAGTGTATACTATTAAATATAATTCTCCCATATAGTATGAACAACCTCTTTATATTGAGCTTGCATTTTTCAATCATATAATCGAGAAAACGAATCAACATTGTTACTTTGAACGTTTGTTCAAATAAATTTGATCAATATAAATGATAATATAAAAATTGGATTTGAGTAATAATAAATTTACAATTACGAGAATTTAAAAATTAACGATATAAATCATGAATTATAAATTTTATTTACTTATCAAATAATTGGTTAGCAGGTATGTTGGGTGTTTACAAAATATAAACTTGTGGGCTAATTTTTGTATTTAAAAAATCTCAAATCACGCCTTTTGAAGAATTTGAGATTTTATCTCATAAAATAAAATTAATATGAAATCACATATCCAAATATTAATTTTATCTCATAATTTTATATTACCTCCGTCCAATTTCAACTGTCATAGTTCTTTTTTTAGAGTCAAACTTAAAAAATTATGAATAACATTTTATAATGTATCTTTCCATCATTTTAATATGTAAAAAATTACAATTTGTAGTACCTTTCCTATAATTTTTAATATTTATTTTTTTGTAAATATCAAATTAATATAATCTAATAATATAATCTAATTTAACATTTATCAAATTAAAAATATAAGAAGACAAATAAAAGGGATCAAATATGCAATTTAAATTTCAGAAAAGGCTCATTTAAAAGATTGACTCATTTATGTCATCACTATTAAGTTAAAGAAAAGGCCGGACCTCGAGGCCCCCCAGACCTCGAGGCCCCCTACCCTACCCCCCGGACCTCGAGGCGCCACACCTCTAGGTCCCCTATCTTATGCCCCCACCCCCCGGACCTCGAGGCGCCACCCCCCGAGGCCCCCTATCCTACCCCTTATCCCCCAGACCTTGAGGCGCCGCGCCCCGAGGCCCTATCCTACCCCTTACCACCCGGACCTCGAGGCGCCGCGCCCCGAGGCCCCCTACATTTCGGACCTCGAGGCGCCGCGCCTCGAGGACTCCTACCCCCGGACCTCGAGGTCGAAATGGGGGTATGCGCGCTTAGGGGCTATTTTGACTTTGAAAATGGGTTGGAATGGCCGTGAGGGCTAACTGGATGCATTGTAAGATCTTGAAAATGCCATAGGTTAACTAGAGCCTAATATGGTGGTCTTGATGTCTAAGGTCCTAAATATGTTTAATATGTGGTATAGAGGCAGTAGCTAAAGTATTAGAGGTGTTGAAAGTCAAACGTCAAGGGATGACTAAGACGTTTGATGATTAAGTCACCTAAATGTCCCTTATGTGGTTCTATGTGTTTATGTGTGTTTAATGGTGTTTTAAGGTTCTTAATAGAGTTAATATAGCATGTATAGTCAGTGGTTAAAGTTTCGTGAAGTTTGGAGGTCAAAAGATCAAGAACGTTCAAGGCATTCGAAAGATGTGCCTTGAGTTGACCTTGTACGTCTAGGCGAGTTTCGTTGAGTTTTACGTGTTTGTTTTGGATGAAATTCGTGTGAGAGGTGTTAAACTCATATATGGTCGTATTTGGATTGGAAACGTTCGGGAAATTATCCCCAAGGACCATCAAAGGGTCCTTGAGGAAAGGACCCAAAACCTGAAGGCAGGCTGTCCCAGGCAGCCTTGGCTACGGAGCAGTCGACGGCCAGTCATGGCTGTGACGCCCCGTCACAAGTTTCCGTCGTGGGGCCTTATTCAAGGGTGTAGAGGGGACCCTTGTCAAGCCACTGGAGCTTGCAACGGATGGCCATGACGGGCCGTTGCACCCGTGACGCCCCGTCACAAGCAAGTCGTCGTAAGCTAGTCCCTGTGCGCATATTTTTCTGCCAAGTAAGGGGTGAATTTGTAAATTCACCCCACTTACAAATAAGAGTTTAGGCGATTTATTAAGGGTCTTATGGGTATTTTAATTAACTATTTAAGTGGTTACACCCTAGAGACTTCATTCTTCCAAATTGAAAATCCAAAACTCTTAGAAATATTTCCCAAAACCTCCATTGAAGACTCCATTGAAGAGGCAGCTTGGTGAGGGGTTCTTTTGTGGAAATTCTTCATCAAAGTGAAGGATTATCATCCTTGAGGTATGTCTTTTGATCCTTGAAACTTATTTCATCAAAGAGCCCAACTTTCAAAGATGTTTTCAAAGTTTTCTAAAGTGAATTGTCCAATTTCGTGATTCTACCATGGGTTCTTGCATAAATAATTTCTAAACATTGAATTATGATCTGATTGATATTGTATTGATGATTTCAACATAAATTACCTATGAACCCATGTGAATTGATGAACCCTAGTTTTGACTACTTTTTGGGTTACTTGATATTAAGCTTATATTGATGAATTATTGTGTAGTTTCTTATGGGCTTTCTAATGATGTAAGAATTGTGTTCAATTGATATGTAATTGATCTTAGATTGTTAAACCTAGATTGAATTGATGTAGATTCATTGAGTTTTATGGTTATTGCTTTGAATTATTGTTCATGGCCATGGGTAAAGGCCTTGTGATGTTGAATTGGTTGATTGGGCATTGAATTGAAGTGTGGATATAGGGATGAAGGTACGCTGCCCCATTTTTCCTTAATTTGATATTAATTATACTTTGATTCTATTGTGATTGGTATGGTCCACTTATGGTGGTGGTGTTATGTGTTTTATTTGCAATTGATGTGGCCTTGTCGGCGTTACTTTATGCAATACTATGAGCATGGCCTTATTGGCAATTACTTGAAGTTTTGTGGATATTTGTGTAGTCTGAGTATGTGTATGATATTACCTATCTACATGTGAAGTTATATAGTCATGTATGTATTCTCTAGTTATGTTGCCTTAAGTGATCATGTTAGACTTTGACTTGACATTATGATGTAGTGTTAGGTTAAGTCTTGGTTATTCTACTTGACTTTATGAGTCTATGTGGAGTATATTAATGATGTTATGATGATATATAGGATGACTTGAAGATGTTTGGTTGTTTTAGAGTGTTTCTAGAATGACTTGTATTATGTGTTAAGTGAAGTATGTGATGTCTTGTCTTGGTTGACTTGTATATCTTGCTTATGTATATATGATATGGATATGTGATGTCTTGATATAGGGTGTTATAACTCTTAGTCTTGAATAATAATATAAGTGGACCTTAATGATAAGAAGGTCAATGTTATGTGGAACCTTGAACTTAGGGTAGGTTAAGATTGTGAAGTGTTAGCGTAATGGTATCCTTCATGTATGAGTGATGGACTTAAGGTTAGTTGGCTGGAACGGCATCATATTACACTTAGGAAAGTCTATGAGCTTCTTGTCGCCATTGTGAGTAGCCCTAGTGGACCTTCTTTGGTAGGGTAAATGTAAAGGGGTCATGAACTAGATATGGACCTATTTATGAACCTTAATGTGAATTAATCTATGAGAACGAAGGCTAGCACCAAGTGAGTATGGCAAGGGAAGTAGTTCTAGTTAAGTGTGAGACTAGAATACAAAGAAACCTTTCATATTCCTTAACCATATGCCTACATGGGATGTGTCCAAGTTCTACCATTGGCAAGTAGAACAACCTCATCGAAGTAGGATAGAACTTCGGATTCCATGTCTTGCTATCATGGTCTATGTCGGTTACTGCCTATTCTCATCATATGGAATACCTTTTAGCATTAGATAAGTTTATGAGGTTTAGGTGGTGGTATGGGACGCTATCTAGACATTGCACAATAGACTTTGAAGGTGTTATGTGGAGTTCCTAGGTCTTGTCCAAAGACCATTATGTGATGCATTATGTGAGTGTCTTATGTGATGCTTTATGTGAGTGTCTTATGTGATGTATGAGTCTTAATGAACTAATGACTATGTTAGTAACTATGTAATTGATTGAGTACCTAATCTAAAGTGGCTTAAGCATTCCTTATCTAAAGTGTGAGGAGGACATGAAAGGATGGTCTCTTCATGTCTTATCTTTGGAAGTCTTGAGAATGACTCTAGTAAGGGAAGTTGGTTAATCTTGTTTACATGATCTGAACCTTAGGAAGTCTTAAGGACTATTTAGGTAATCTTAGAGAGGTCATTGCACTATGGATATATCTTCTTGATTTACTTAAGTAGGTCTTTTGATAGGCTTTGGAAGGAGAATGTCTTATCATCTAAGTGTTGGTGTGTTTAGTGAGAATGATTCTATTATAGGTAGTCAATAGGATCTCTTGTGTGTGTGTGATAGAGATTGTATGGGCAGTCGCTCCACACTTACTCAAGTGAACCTTGGAATTGACCTTTGATAGATGAATCTTACCTTGATGTTTATGATTGTTTTCTAAGTGTGTATGTGACTCATTGTAGGTAATCTTAAGGGTCGTTTAGGCACATCTAGAGAGGGTGTATGGGCGGTCTCTCTTTGTGTGACTTAAGTGAATCTTAGGATGACTTTAAGTGAGGGAATTACATGCTAGGAAGACTTAGGGTGAAGGATAAAGTGAACTCATTGTAAAGTGAGCCTTATAAATGTTATCTTTGATTAATTGTTGTCTTATGTGTTTCTTAATTGCTAAATGATGTTCTTATGTTTAAACTATGATTTCAAATGAAAAGATGCATATTTCCAATAAAGTCCGTTTTCATGATTTTATGCATATAGCCATACTTAGTACATGTGGTTGTACTAATTCCATGCTTTATTTTCTATCTATAGTCCTTGGTAGGTAAGGAGCTTTGGAGAAGAAGACTTGGGCTTAGAAGAATCGTCCGAGTAGAAGAGTTGAAGTATGTCCTCATTGACTCGAGGGCATATATGTCGTTTTATGTTTCTTTTATGAAGTATTGTAATAGACTATGTATTTCTATTTTCGTATTGAACTATGTAAAAGCATTCTTGTGTCTTAAGATGATGAGATTGAGACTTAGCATTTCTATTACTTTATATGAAAGAGTTTTTAAAGACTATATTATGTTTTAGTGAAAAGTTTTAATTCCGCACTACTTTTCACTATGTATATGCAATGAATGATATGAATGAGGCTTGTCTTAGAACTCTGAGAGTTCGACGACGCCGGTCGCAATCCAAGATTGCACCCTATCTTCTAGGGTATGGTCTCGGGTTGTGACAAAGTTGGTATCAGAGCATAGGTTGGTGAAAGTAGTTTAGGTATCAAAAAGTCTCATCAAGTCACGTCTAGTAGAGTCTTGACCATCGGTGTGAGTCGCGACACATCTATGGGCGAGAGGCTATAGGACGATAGAGTTTCCCTTCTTTTCTACTCCTATATCGTGCGGTAGAGTAATGTTATGATTATCCTTCTTATGAGTTTCCTTGTGTTTGCTAGGAGATGAATACTAGAAGGATGGCCGCTAGAAGATTGGAAGAGGAGAGGGTGAATGAGGAGGTTCCTCAAGTTGAGCAAGTTGAGCAAGGTGCTCAAGGTGTCAAGGTGCAAGGTGATGAAGTGCCTCCCAAGGTGATCATGTTCCTAATGTGGATGGAGGTATGAGGTGCCGGAGTTGTCTAATAGGGTGATTGGAGAGCTTTGATGGCTTTAGCTCAAGCCGTAACTACTCAAATCAATTTGAGTATGGTGCCTAGGGTTATGGAGAGCACTATGATTCTAGGTTGAGAGACTTTGTGAGGATGAATCCTCCAATATTTCTTGGCTCTAAGGTGAATGAGGATCCCCAAGAATTTCTTGATGGTGTGTACAAAGTTTTGAGTGCTATGGGGGTTACATCTAGGGAGAAGGCGGAGTTGGCTTCATACCAATTGAGAGATGTGTCTCAAATTTGGTACTCAATGGAAGGACAATAGGCCGGAAGATTCGGGTCCTATTGAGTGGGAAGAGTTTAAGGGAGCTTTTCTTGGCAAGTACTTTCCCCGAGAGAGAAGAGAAGTCAAGGTGGAGGAGTTTATTAATCTCAAGCAAGGCAATATGAGTGTTGAGGAGTACTCTTTGAAATTCTCGACATTGTCTAGGTATGCTCCTTCTCTTGTGTCCAATCCAAGAGATGAAATGAGTCGCTTTTGTACCGGAGTAGCCGATTGGTGAAGGAAGAATGTCGTACCGCTATGCTTCATGATAATATGACCCTATCTAGACTCATGGTGTATGCACAATCTATTGAGGAGTCTAAACTTAGAAGGATGGCTAGAAGTTTGAAAAGGGGTGTTGCTAGTGACCAAGTGCAACCTAGGTTCAATAAGAGAGTTCAATCTCAAGATGGACCTAGAGTTCCTAAGAAGAAGTTTGAGAAAGGAGGTGGTTCTAAGGATAGCAAGCCTACTTGTGCCAATTGTGGCAAGAGTCACTATGGTGAGTGTTTATTGGGTACCGGTAGTTGCTTTGGTTGTGGAAAGGATGGGCACAAAGTGAGAGATTGTCCAAACATTGCTTCTAGGAAGGAGGGCAAGAGGGTTGAGCCTAGTGTTCCAAAGGATGATGCTCCAACTAAGAGGCGTTTCTATGCACTCCGTACTAGAATTGAGAAGTCGGGTGATGGTGATGATGATGTTGGTAAGTTCTTGTTTCTCTTTTGATAGTATGAGTTCCTTCTAAGTGGGGGAGTATGATTTGTAGATGGGATAGAAGTTCTTGAATTGTTGCATGTGCATGATGTTTAGGAGTTTGGTTGAAATTGAATTTCATTTACTTCTTGCATTGTGTGTTTTATGAAGCTTTGAGCATGTTGTATGATGTGTTTACATGATGTTATCTTGCATATTAGCATGTCTATATAAAGAATTGCCTAAAAATTTCATTTTTGGAAAAGTTGCTAAAATCACTATGCTTGTTAAATGCTCACTGTAAATTTTGAGAAAATGACTATTTGATTCTTTGGTCTAAAATTCTTGTTATGTGTTAGAACTGATGTATATGAGTATGATGTTGAATATAAAATGAGTTTTTGCTATTTGGATTGAAGCATGTGAGTTTTGTAGCATAATGAGTTATAGAATTGTTTTCTAGTTTCTTGTTGTGTTGTGAATCTCTTGATTATGTGAAATTGATGATTTCTTCTTAATATGTTTTATGGTTTGGTTATGTGCTTGCTAGTTGAGTCTCTTATCTTAGAAGTGTTCGGAGAGTGGCAAGAGTCATTCGAGGACGAATGTTGTCCAAGTGGGGGAGATTGTAAGACCTCGAAAATGACATAGGTTAACTAGAGACTAATATGGTGGTCCTGATGTCTAAGGTCCTAAATATGTTTAATATGTGGTATAGAGGCAGTAGCTAAAGTATTAGAGGTGTTGGAAGTCAAACGTCAAGGGATGACTAAGACGTTTGACGACTAAGTCACCTAAATGTCCCTTATGTGGTTCTATGTGTTTATGTGTGTTTCATGGTGTTTTAAGGTTCTTAATAGATTTAATATAGCATGTGTAGTCAGTGGTTAAAGTTTCGTGAAGTTTTGGAGGTCAAACGATCAAGAACGTCCAAGGCATTCGAAAGATGTGCCTTGAGTCGACCTTGTACGTCTAGGCGAGTTTCGTTGAGTTTTACGTGTTCGTTTTGGATGAAATTCGTGTGAGAGGTGTTAAACTCATATATGGTCGTATTTGGGTTGGAAACGTCCGGGAAATTATCCCCAAGGACCATCAAAGGGTCCTTGAGGAAAGGACCCAAAACCTGAAGGCAGGCTGTCCCAGGCAGCCTTGGCGACGGAGCAGTCGACGACCAGTCATGGCTGTGACGCCCCGTCACAAGGTTACGTCGTGGGGGCCTTGTCCAAGGGTGTAGAGAGGACCCTTGTCAAGCGCCACTGGAGCTTGCAACGGATGGCCATGACGGGCCGTTGCACCCGTGATGCCCCATCACAAGCAGTCGTCGCAGCCAGTCCCTGTGCGCAGATTTTCTGCCAAGTCAGGGGTGAACTTGTAAATTCACCCCACTTCCAAATAAGAGTTTAGGCGGTTTATTAAGGGTCTTATGGGTATTTTAATTAACTATTTAAGTAGTTAACACCCTAGAGACTTCATTCTTCCAAATTGAAAACCCAAACTCTTAGAAATCCCAAAACCTCCATTGAAGACTCCATTGAAGAGGCAGCTTGGTGAGGGGTTCTTTGTGGAAATTCTTCATCAAAGTGAAGATTATCATCCTTGAGGTATGGCTTTTGATCCTTGAAACTTATTTCATCAAGGAGCCCAACTTTCAAAGTGTTTTCAAAGTTTTCTAAAGTGAATTGTCCAATTTCGGATTCTACCATGGGTTCTTGCATAAATGATTTCTAAACATTGAATTATGATCTAATTGATATTGTATTGATGATTTCAACATAAATTACCTATGAACCCATGTGAATTGATGAACCCTAGTTTTGACTACTTTTTGGGTTACTTGATATTAAGCTTATATTGATGAATTATTGTGTAGTTTCTTATGGGCTTTCTAATGATGTAAGAATTGTGTTCAATTGATATGTAATTGATCTTAGATTTGTTAAACCTAGATTGAATTGATGTAGATTCATTGAGTTTTATGGTTATTGCTTTGAATTATTGTTCATGGCCATGGGGAAGGGCCTTGTGATGTTGAATTGGTTGATTGGGCATTGAATTGAAGTGTGGATATGGCGATGAAGGTATGCTGCCCCATTTTTCCTTAATTTGATATAAATTATACTTTGATTCTATTGTGATTGGTATGGTCCACTTATGGTGGCGGTGTTATGTGTTTTATTTGCAATTGATGTGGCCTTGTCGGCGTTACTTTATGCAATACTATGAGCATGGCCTTATTGGAAATTACTTGAAGTTATGTGGCTATTTTGTAGTCTGAGTATGTGTATGATATTACCTATCTACATGTGAAGTTATATAGTCATGTATGTATTCATCTAGTTATGTTTCCTTAAGTGATCATGTTAGACTTTGACTTGACATTATGAATGTAGTGTTAGGTTTAGTCTTGGTTATTCCTACTTGACTTTATGAGTCTATGTGGAGTATATTAATGATGTTATGATGATATATAGGATGACTTGAAGATGTTAGGTTGTTTTAGAGGTGTTTCTAGAATGACTTGTATTATGTGTTGAAAGTGAAGTATGTGATGTCTTGTCTTGATTGACTTGTATATCTTGCTTAATGTATATATGACTATGGATATGTGATGTTTTGATATAGGGTGTTATAACTCTTAGTCTTGAATAATAATATAAGTGGTACCTTAATGATAAGAAGGTCAATGTTATGTGGAACCTTGACTTAAGGGTAAGGTTAAGATTGATTGAAGTGTAAGCGATAATGGTATCCTTCAAGGTAATGGAATGATGGACTTAAGGTTAGTTGGCTGGAACGGCATCATATTAACAGTTAAGAAAGTCATTATGAGCTTCTTATCGCCATTGTGAGGTAGCCCTAGTGGACCTTCTTTGGTAGGGTAAATGTAATTGGGTTATGAACTAGATATGCAACCCTATTGTATGAACCTTAATGTGAATTAATCTATGAGAACGAAGGCTAGCACCGAGTGAGTATGGAAAGGGAAGTAGTTCTAGTTAAGTGTGAGACTAGAATACAAAGAAACCCTTCATATTCCTTAACCATATGCCTACATGGGATGTGTCCAAGTTCTACCATTGGCAAGTAGAACAACCTCATCGAAGTAGGATAGAACTTCGGATTCCATGTTGCTATCATGGTCTATGTTGGTTATTGCCTATTCTCATCATATGGAATACCTTTTAGCATTTGATAAGTTTATGAGGTTTAGGTGGTGGTAGGGGACGCCATCTAGACATTGCACAATAGACTTTGAAGGTGTTATGTGGAGTTCCTAGGTCTTGTCCAAAGACCATTATGTGATGTATTATGTGAGTGTCTTAAGTGATGCTTTATGTGAGTGTCTTATGTGATGTATGAGTCTAATGAACTAATGATCTACGTTAGTAACTATGTAATTGATTCAGTACCTAATCTAAAGTGGCTTAAGCATTCCTTAGATGAAGTGTGAGGAGGACATGAAAGGATGGTCTCTTCATGTCTTATCTTTGGAAGTCTTGAGAATTACTCTAGTAAGGGAAGTTGGTTAATCTTGTTTACATGATCTGAACCTTAGGAAGTCTTAAGGACTATTTAGGTAATCTTGGAGAGGTCATTGCACTATGGATATATCTTCTTGATTTACTTAAGTAGGTCTTTTGATAGGCTTTGGAAGGAAAATGTCTTATCATCTAAGTGTTGAGGTATTTAGTGAGAATGATTCTATTATAGGTAGTCAATAGGATCTCTTGTGTGTGTGTGATAGAGATTGTATGGGCAGTCGCTCCACACTTACTCAAGTGAACCTTGGAATTGACCTTTGGTAGATGAATCTTACCTTGATGTTTATGAATGTTTTCTAAGTGTCACGACTGGAATCTAGACTCCAGACGAGACCGGCGTCGTTGACCTCTCAGAGGTCGCAGACAAGCCTACTTACGTCATTCTTACTTTATATAGGTTAATTTTAGAGGAAAATTTGAAACTTTTTGTTTCTAAACATTGCTTACTAAACATTTCTAATACATTCGTAATTTGTTCACCATCAACCATCTAACATTAAGAGATAATCAAATGAAAGGAATAGTTCAATAAATCTTAATTGTATAGTTGCCAAAATGGTCCAATACAAAGTCTGAATCAAAACAGGAAAGAAACGCTAGTGGAACATGCTCCACTAGCTCAACTCTAAAACTAAGCTAGAATGTAAAACAGTAGCATCCTCGAAAGCATGAGGACCTACCAAATTCCGGATGAATGCTGACGTCCGGATAGCTGCAACAATGATCCTGTAGCTCTATCGCCCACCTGTGCCTGCACCTAAAATAGTATAGATGTATAGGGTTAGTACACACTTGTACTAAGTATGGGTATATGCAATCACACACCAAGGACATGCATGAGAAAGAATAGCTCTTTCCTAACGACATGATTTTTGGAAGTCAAGTCAGTGGACTTGCCAAATTGAGATTAGGAGGTTCTCAAATTTGGATTAGGAAAGTCAATGAGCTTTCCAAATTTGGATTAGGAAAGTCAGTGAGCTTTCCAGATTTGGAATAGGAAGCTTATGCCATGAGAATAACATACATCATCATACTTTTCACATTTGCAAACAGCACATAACATTTACACGTAGCACATATCATATAGCTTACAACACACCTTGTATGTAGCACATAACTCCTTTAATATCATTCATTCATATGCCATGAGACCTCGGAATCATGGACTTAACATTAAGACATCCCAGAAATGAGGGCTCAACAGATGGGACCTCAACTAGAGAGTCTTCATTAGCAAACACAGAGTCTGCTTCGTTCATTCATACGTACTCCATTTCATTTCGTTCATAGGCCAGTGTAAACACCAGCTATACCTAGGATGTAGTTTAAGACTTTCATTAGGTTCGTTGTGCAATGACCAAGAATGACCTAATGTCATTACTTGAATCTAACTCACCTTTTGATTATCCTATTCTAACACCTTTGGTATCATTCATTTCATTATGTGCATCATTGAGGCTGGCCTCATTCATTCATTGGGAACTTTAACTTTAACCGACATAGATCATGTGAGCATCATGAAATCCAGTGTCTCCCCCACACCGAAAAGAGGTGGAATCACCGGCCAAAGTGACCCAAAACATGCTAGCGTACATGGGAATTTAACCCGCCAGATCCCTATATTGGCAGTATAGGTTCGAAGACTAGGAGATATAAGGAGACCCATACCCGGCAAGCCGGACAGTCTCATCTCATGAGAGTTACGTGAACCTCCGCCCTTCCCGAAAGAAGGCATCACCGCTCATAGCTAGTCTATCGGTGCTCAGTATAAAGTTCCATTACATTCATCTCATACGTCATGGAAGCTGGCTTCTAGTATGAGGACATCATAGCTCTTAGATGATTTCTCATCTCATCATTCGTATTGAGTGTGTTAAGCTCAATACTCTCATTAGAGTGTTCATAGAGACTGGTCTCTTAATTATCTTACACTCTCATAGGTGAGTACGTATTGGTAACATTTACTTAGGCTCATTTGAGATTGCTGTCATCATTTACATTAGCCTCATATCATGTTGTCACCACATTTATTCATTATTAGCACCTTTGCTTTTCATAATTACTCACCTATTATTACGTGAATGTTCATTTCATCATATGCCAATGCACTTGGCCTTTTAGTGTGTTTCACACCCTTACTTAACCCTTCTAGGGTTTCATCATTTCATTAGTCATTTCATCATTTCATTGTTCATCTCATCATATGTCAATGCACTTGGCCATTTAGTGTATCTTACACTCATACTTAACCCTTCTAGGGTTCATCATTTCATTACATACATCTTAGGTTCACTTATTTTTGAACGTATGTTAGACTTATGTGTCTATACATACAAGTCATGGGGCTCCATTCATAGTTCGTTAAGTGATTCTTACTTTCCTAAGATTATGTAGTACAAGACTTATGTATCTTGTATATATGCCAAGATTTCGATTTCGATCTAAGTAGGTGGCATTATTCTTGAACATTTAATTCACGTATGATTTATGTATCAATACGGAAATTTGGGCAAGGGAACCCAAGTTCGAATCCCTTGGACAATACTTACATTTTTCCTTGACTTTATTTTTAGTCTTCATGATATTGGGACCCTAGTCGAACCCCAACATCAACATTTTTTTTAGTTCCTTTTCTCTAGAACTTCTCTCCTTTGGCCGAGGGTTGTGGGTTCGAACCCCCACAGCCCCCTCTTATTTTCCCATTTATTTTCCTTGTTCATTTCGGCTTAACTAGGAGGTTGTGGGATCAAACCCCCACAACTTCTCTTTATTTTTTTTTCTTTATTTCGCTTGGGACTTAGAGGTTGTGGGTTCGAACCCCCACAGCCTCCTTATTTTCATTTTCATTTAAAAGTTAACTACTTAAGTGTTGGCAGTGAGGTTGTGGGATCGAGCCCCCACAGCCTCACTTTATTTTCTTTTTAATTTCTCTCTTTGTCTCCTCCTTCAGCCAAGAGGTGGTGGGTTCGAATCCCACTCCTACCATTATTTTTATTAATTTAAAATTCCCCTCTTACTCTCTTGTTTGGCCGAGAGGTTGTGGGTTCGAATCCCACACCTTTTTTTTTTCCAGCTTTCATGTAGTGAGGTCTTGGGTTCAATCCCCAGTGACCTCACATATTTTAAATATATTTTTAAACCTCTCAACCTTAAGTATTCTGGCCGAAAATTCCATCACCAAGTGCTGGAAATTTTATTAAATTTTCTAGCCTTTATTTAACAACATTCATACGTTCGTTTTGAGGTACTTTCACGATTCGTTTAACACATTCTTAGGTGTAGATTCATTGTTGTTTTAGCTTAGATTTTTCCACTTATGATCAGCCACCTTACACTTCATTTAACATCACAATTTACACACCTTATGCACAATAATTCCAATCATCAAACAAGCCATTTTAAGACTTCAAAACGGAGAACAACAACAAACATTTTACACATTGCACCACATCATTTTCGGTTGACATCATTGAACATGCTTGCTATTTCCAAACATAAAATCACAAGGAACATCATATTTCACACTTAGCTACCAGCAACCATACCAACAACATGATTTCTAAACTAATTTAGATTGAAATCGGAAGGAGACTAGGGACAAGGAGTTCAACATTCAAGGGGACAGCCCTAGTTTCATATGTCAACTTTTGTAGAAAGAAATTCCTCTTGGAGAAAGGATTCCAAGAGAGAAAACCCATACCTTGTTGTAGCTTTCCACACCTTCCAAGTGCTGCCAAACTCCTCCCCTAAACCTTCAACACAAACCCGTCGAGAAGATGATGCAAAGTTTTCGTTTCTTAAGTTAGCTTGCTTGCTTGTATATTTTTTTTTGTAAGTTCTTTGAGTTTAGAGAACTTTTGATTGCTTTCTAATGTTTTTATCTTCTGTTTTTGCAGCCAAGAAAAATAATTTGGATGAGAGAGAGAGAGATTTAGGCTTGAGGGAGAGAGATAGTGTGAGATAGTGCATCTTAAAACTAGGATAGTTGGCAAGACTTAGTCAATTTAAAAAAAACATTAATTAATAAGTAAATAAATAATAAATAATAATAAAATCTGATTTTCCTTTTTACATCAGCCATTAATTATAAATTTATTAAATTAATTCACCAATAATAAAAAAAATCATATTAAATCCTTGCTCCCACCTAGGTTCGAACCCGGGTGGAGCAAGACTTCATTTCAAGAGACCAATTTCGGCTCTCTCTCCCCAAATTGCCCCTCCACTTTATTAAATAATTAATTAATTATATATTTAGGGTAATTACGATATTACCCTAGCCTGGTAAAAGACCATTTTACCCTTAGACCCTCAAAACTTAAAATTTCTTCTTTTTAAGTCCGGTAAAGACTCCTTCGATTAAATCTTCATTTTCGAGAGCCTTACTTGGTTGGTTCCAACCTTTCCAAGCTCAACTAACTCCACAAGTTAGTTGGCTTGGTCGTAGTAAGGGTTCTGAGGTCTGGTTCTACGCGTATCAATCCGTGTGAACCTTGGTCTAATCGCAAGCATTCTTGACACCTTAAACATTTAGCTTATTCATTTTTTTAGGGTTGTTACATTATCCCCCCTTAGGAACATTCGTCCCCGAATGACACTACTCTTTACTAACAATAAGTATGTCATCTATAGAACGTACACATACGTAGGTACTTCAATACTTCCATGGGTGAATATCTGATTCACATCTTAACATGATGGTACACATCCTTGAAACCTACTAGTAGCTTCACATTAATAGACTAAGGAATTCTTCCCTAAACTAGTCTCATCAAAGCATACACATAAGTCAACATAAAAGTCATATAAATCAGCAACCAACATGATGACTTCAAACATATTAACCTCATACTAGGGCATAAACACCATACACAGTCAAATATATGAAAGGCTAATTAAGGCTACGCACCCGAGGCTTCATCAGAAGTGCCTTCCCCTGCACCCCTAGACTTGAGTGCGAAGAATCGTTGCTTCCTTGGAGCCTCTTCATTTGGGCCATTAGTCTGAACTCTCTCCTTCCCTTGTTCTTGACTTCTTCTATTCGGACAATCCTTCACCATGTGTCCCGGTTTTCCACAACTGTAACAAGCGTTAGAGCCCATCATACACTCTCCTCCATGCTGTCTGCCACACTTCCTGCAAGGTTGCCTTTCCTTAGGTGTATATACTTCTTGTTTCTCTTATCTCTGGACTCGGAATCCCTATCATAGAGACCACTGGATGAACTTGACTCCCTTTGGTGGGAGAGTCCCTTCTTAAACCTTGGCTGCTCACGGACGCCAAAGTTGTTTCTGTGGCCTCCGTGGCTGGGACCTGTCTGATCTTGAGGCCTAGGCCTCCTAACATCACGAATACCCCTCTTTCTACGGCTGTCCTCCACCTGGTGTACATGCACCATCAACCTGGAAAGGTCCATATTATCATGGAGCATCGCAGACCGACATTCCTCCTCCAGGTCTCCATTGATTCCTGTGAGGAACCTACTCATTTCATCCCTGCTGTTCGAAACCAGGGAAGTAGCATACCTGGATAATTCAACAAGCCTCAGTACTCTCCTCAATCTTGCTATTAAATACTAAGGAAAGTAATATACCTGGATAGCTTAACAAACTTCAGGGAATACTCCCTGACTGTCATGGATCCTTGTTTAAGGTTGATGAACTCTTCAACCTTGGCTTCCCTCATCTCTCTGGGAAAGAACCTCTCCAGAAATGTTGTCTTGAACAGCTCCCAAGTGACTGGCACTCCACCTAAGACACGACTATCTTGCCACATCTTGCACCAAGTCTGTGCAACATCCTTGAGCTGATAGGAAGCCAGCTCAGCCTTCTCAATATCAGTGGCCCCATAGCCACCAGGATCTTATGCACCTCATCTACAAACTCTTGAGGATCCTCCGATGTCTTAGCCCTGTGAATATGGGAGGGTTCATCCTCGTGAAATCTCGCAGTCTGTCAGCCATGCTGCGAACCGGTGGGTTCTCCCTCTGAACATCCTGCCGGTTGACTTGGGCAGTCATAGCCTGAGCCTGCATCGTGATGGCCTGTGCCATCTGGGCCAAAGATGCCCTCACCTCAGCATCGGTCAACCCAGCTGGGTTAACCGGCATGGCCACTCCTTCAGCTGGGGCCTGGGTGGAACTCGATTGCCCCCAGCAGCTGCCCCCTCCTCCTTGACCAATAGCCCTCCTAGGGTTCATTCTCTGAAAAACAACAGGGTTGATGTTAGACACGCTCATAACACCAAGAATCAGACATTAGGAAAAGCACGATAAGATTAGAAGAAGGGAAATTTTCCTACGCATCATGCAGTCTCTAATTCAGGATAGTGGTGCACTTCACTACCATGACTTAGAAACTACTCAATGTGGTTGATGTGAACTCATTATTCTCGGAATTTAACCTAGTGCTCTGATACCAACTTTGTCACGACTGGAATCTAGACCCAGACGAGACCGGCGTCGTTGACCTCTCAGAGGTCGCAGACAAGCCTACTTACGTCATTCTTACTTTACATAGGTTAATTTTAGCGAAAAATTTGAAACTTTTTGTTTCTAAACATTGCTTACTAAACATTTCTAATACATTCGTAATTTGTTCACCATCAACCATCTAACATTAAGAGATAATCAAATGAAAGGAATAGTTCAATAAATCTTAATTGTATAGTTGCCAAAATGGTCCAATACAAAGTGTGAATCAAAACAGGAAAGAAACGCTAGTGGAACATGCTCCACTAGCTCAACTCTAAAACTAAGCTAGAATGTAAAACAGTAGCATCCTCGAAAGCATGAGGACCTACCAAATTCCGGATGAATGCTGACGTCCGGATAGCTGCAACAATGATCCTGTAGCTCTATCGCCCACCTGTGCCTGCACCTAAAATAGTATAGATGTATAGGGTTAGTACACACTTGTACTAAGTATGGGTATATGCAATCACACACCAAGGACATGCATGAGAAAGAATAGCTCTTTCCTAACGACATGATTTTTGGAAGTCAAGTCAGTGGACTTGCCAAATTGAGATTAGGAGGTTCCAAATTTGGATTAGGAAAGTCAATGAGCTTTCCAAATTTGGATTAGGAAAGTCAGTGAGCTTTCCAGATTTGGAATAGGAAGCTTATGCCATGAGAATAACATACATCATCATACTTTTCACATTTGCAAACACACATAACATTTACACGTAGCACATATCATATAGCTTACAACACACTTGTATGTAGCACATAACTCCTTTAATATCATTCATTCATATGCCATGAGACCTCGGAATCATGGACTTAACATTAAGACATCCCAGAAATGAGGGCTCAACAGATGGGACCTCAACTAGAGAGTCTTCATTAGCAAACACAGAGTCTGCTTCGTTCATTCATACGTACTCCATTTCATTTCGTTCATAGGCCAGTGTAAACACCAGCTATACCTAGGATGTAGTTTAAGACTTTCATTAGGTTCGTTGTGCAATGACCAAGAATGACCTAATGTCATTGCTTGAATCTAACTCACCTTTTGATTATCCTATTCTAACACATTTGGTATCATTCATTTCATTATGTGCATCATCTGAGGCTGGCCTCCTTCATTCATAGGGAACTTTAACTTTAACCAACATAGATCATGTGAGCATCATGAAATCCAGTGTCTCCCCCACACCGAAAAGAGGTGGAATCACCGGCCAAAGTGACCCAAAACATGCTAGCGTACATGGGAATCGAACCCCGCCAGATCCCTATATTGGCAGTATAGGTTCGAAGACTAGGAGATATAAGGAGACCCATACCCGGCAAGCCGGACAGTCTCATCTCATGAGAGTTACGTGAACCTCCGCCCTTCCCGAAAGAAGGCATCACCGCTCATAGCTAGTCTATCGGTGCTCAGTATAAAGTTCCATTACATTCATCTCATACGTCATGGAAGCTGGCTTCTAGTATGAGGACATCATAGCTCATTAGATGATTTATCATCTCATCATTCGTATTGAGTGTGTTAAGCTCAATACTCTCATTAGAGTGTTCATAGAGACTGGTCTCTTCATTATCTTACACTCTCATAGGTGAGTACGTTTGGTAACATTACTTAGGCTCATTTGAGATTTTCTCATCATTTACATTAGCCTCATATCATGTTGTCACCACATTCATTATCATTAGCACCTTGCTTTCATATTACTCACCTATTATTACGTGAATGTTCATTTCATCATATGCCAATGCACTTGGCCTTTGTGTGTTTCACACCTTACTTAACCCTTCTAGGGTTTCATTTCATTGTCATTTCATCATTTCATTGTTCATCTCATCATATGCAATGCACTTGGCCATTTAGTGTATCTTACACTCATACTTAACCCTTCTAGGGTTCATCATTTCATTACATACATCTTAGGTTCACTTATTTTGAACGTATGTTAGACTTATGTGTCTATACATACAAGCCATGGGCTTCATTCATAGTTCGTTAAGTGATTCTTACTTCCTAAGATTATGTAGTACAAGACTTATGTATCTTGTATATATGCCAAGATTTCGATTTCGATCTAAGTAGGTGACATTATTCTTGAACATTTAATTCACGTATGATTTATGTATCAATACGGAAATTTGGGCAAGGAAACCCAAGTTCGAATCCTTTGGACAATACTTACATTTTTCCTTGACTTTATTTTTTAGTCTTCATGATATTGGGACCCTAGATCGAACCCCAACATCAACATTTATTTTTAGTTCCTTTTCTCTAGAACTTCTCTCCTTTGGCCGAGGGGTTGTGGGTTCGAACCCCCACAACCCCCTCTTATTTTCCCATTTATTTTCCTTGTCCATTTCGGCTTAACCAGGAGGTTGTGGGATCAAACCCCACAGCCTCTCTTTATTTTTTTTTTCTTTATTTCGCTTGGGACTTAGAGGTTGTGGGTTCGAACCCCCACAGCCTCCTTATTTTCATTTTCATTTAAAAGTTAACTACTTAAGTGTTGGCAGTGAGGTTGTGGGATCGAGCCCCACAGCCTCACTTTATTTTCTTTTTAATTTCTCTCTTTGTCTCCTCTTCAGCCAAGAGGTGGTGGGTTCGAATCCCACTCCTCCCATTATTTTTATTAATTTAAAATTCCCCTCTTACTCTCTTGTTTGGCCGAGAGGTTGTGGGTTCGAATCCCACACTCTTTTTTTTTCCAGCTTTCATGTAGTGAGGTCTTGGGTTCAATCCCCACTGACCTCACATGTTTTAAATATATTTTTAAACCTCTCAACCTCAAGTATTCTGGCCGAAAATTCCATCACCAAGTGCTGGAAATTTTATTAAATTTTCTAGCCTTTATTTAACAACATTCATACGTTCGTTTTGAGGTACTTTCACGATTCGTTTAACACATTCTTAGGTGTAGATTCATTGTTGTTTTAGCTTAGATTTTTCCACTTATGATCAGCCACCTTACACTTAATTTAACATCACAATTTACACACCTTATGCACAATAATTCCAATCATCAAACAAGTCATTTTAAGACTTCAAAACGGAGAACAACAACAAACATTTTACACATTGCACCACATCATTTTCGGTTGACATCATTGAACATACTTGCTATTTCCAAACATAAAATCACAAGGAACATCAGATTTCACACTTAGCTACCAGCATACCAACAACATGATTTCTAAACTAATTTAGATTGAAATCGGAAGGAGACTAGGGACAAGGAGTTCAACATTCAAGGGGACACCCCTAGTTTCATATGTCAACTTTTGTAGAAAGAAATTCCTCTTGGAGAAAGGATTCCAAGAGAGAAAACCCATACCTTGTTGTAGATTTCCACACCTTCCAAGTGCTGCCAAACTCCTCCCCTAAACCTTCAACACAAACCCGTCGAGAAGATGATGCAAAGTTTTCGTTTCTTAAGTTAGCTTGCTTGCTTGTATATTTTTTTTGTAAGTTCTTTGAGTTTACAGAACTTTTTATTGCTTTCTAATGTTTTTATCTTCTGTTTTTGCAGCCAAGAAAAATAATTTGGATGAGAGAGAGAGAGATTTAGGCTTGAGGGAGAGAGATAGTGTGAGATAGTGCATCTTAAAACTAGGATAGTTGGCAAGACTTAGTCAATTTAAAAAAAACATTAATTAATAAGTAAATAAATAATAAATAATAATAAAATCTGATTTTCCTTTTTACATCAGCCATTAATTATAAATTTATTAAATTAATTCACCAATAATAAAAAAATCATATTAAATCCTTGCTCCCACCTAGGTTCGAACCCGGGTGGAGCAAGACTTCATTTCAAGAGACCAATTTCGGCTCTCTCTCCCCAAATTGCCTCCACTTTATTAAATAATTAATTAATTATATATTTAGGGTAATTACGATATTACCCTAGCCTGGTAAAAGACCATTTTACCCTTAGACCCTCAAAACTTAAAATTTCTTCTTTTTAAGTCCGGTAAAGACTCCTTCGATTAAATCTTTATTTTCGAGAGCCTTACTTGGTTGGTTCCAACCTTTCCAAGCTCAACTAACTCCACAAGTTAGTTGGCTTGGTCGTAGTAAGGGTTCTGAGGTCTGGTTCTACGTGTATCAATCCGTGTGAACCTTGGTCTAATCGCAAGCATTCTTGACACCTTAAACATTTAGCTTATTCATTTTTTTAGGGTTGTTACACTAAGTGTGTATGTGACTCATTGTAGGTAATCTTAAGGGTCGTTTAGGAACATCTAGAGAGGGTGTATGGGCGGTCTGTCTTTGTGTGACTTAAGTGAATCTTAGGATGACTTTAAGTGAGGGAATTACATGCTAGGAAGACTTAGGGTGAAGGATAAAGTGAACTCATTGTAAAGTGAGCCTTATAAATGTTATCTTTGATTAATTGTTATCTTATGTGGTTCTTAATGGCTAAATGATGTTCTTATGTTTAAACTATGATTTCCAAATGAAAAGATGCATATTTCCAATAAAGTCCGTTTTCATGATTTTATGCATATAGCCATACTTAGTACATGTGGTTGTACTAATTCCATGCTTTATTTTCTATCTATAGTCCTTGGTAGGTAAGGAGCTTTGGAGAAGTCAAGTCTTGGGCTTAGAAGAATCGTCCGAGTAGAAGAGTTGAAGTATGTCCTCATTCGACTCGAGGGCATATACATATGTCGTTTTATGTTTCTTTTATGAAGTTTTCTAATAGACTAGTATTTCTATTTTCGTATTGAACTATGGGCCGTGTCCCAAAAGTATTCTTGTGTCTTAAGATAATGAGATTGAGACATAACATTTCTATTACTGTTATATGAAAGAGTTTTTAAAGACTATATTATGTTTTATTGAAACTTTTTAGTTCCGCACTACTTTTCACTATGTATATGCAATGAACGAAATGAATGAGGCTTGTCTTAGAACTCTGAGAGTTCGACGACGCCGGTCGCAATCCAAGATTGCACCCTATCTTCTAGGGTATGGTCTCGGGTTGTGACATGCATAGCCAAGGTCTTGAAGGATGTCCACAAAATTTTTTGGCACTTTTGACGTCGGGATCCGGATCACTAAAAAATGGTTTGCTATAGCACATGAAAAATCATCGAAATGGGGGTATGCGCGCTTCGGGGCTATTCTGACCTTGAAAATGGGTCGGAATGGCCGTGAGGCCAACCGAACGCATAGACAAGGTCTTGAAGGACGTCCACAAATTTTTTTGGCACTTTTGACATCGGGATCCGGATCACCCAAAAAATTGTTTGCTATAGGACACGAAAAATCATCGAAATAGGGGTATGCGCACTTCGGGGCTATTTTGACCTTGAAAATGGGTCGGAATGGCCGTGAGGGCCAACCGGATGCATAGCCAAGGTCTTGACGGACGTCCACAAAATTTTTTGGCACTTTTGACGTTGGGATCTAGATCACCCAAAAATGGTTTGCTATAGCACACGAAAAATAGTCGAAATGGGGGTATGTGCGCTTCTGGGCCATTTTGACATTGAAAATGGGTCGGAATGGCCGTGAGGCCAACCGGATGCATAGCCAAAGTCTTGATGGACGTCCACAAAATTTTTGGCACTTTTGACGTTGGGATCCGGATCACCCAAAAAATGGTTTGCTATAGCACACGAAAAATTGTCAAATGGGGTATGAGCGCTTCGGGGCTATTTTGACCTTGAAAATGGGTCGGAATGGCCGTGAGGGCCAACCGGATGCATAGCCAAGGTCTTGACGGACGACCACAATTTTGTTTTGCACTTTTGACGTCGAGATCCGGATCACCCAAAAATGGTTTTCTATAGCACACGAAAAATTGTCGAAATGGGGGTATGCGCACTTCGGGGCTATTTTGACCTTGAAAATGGGTCGGAATGGCCGTGAGGGCCAACCGGATGCATAGCCAAGGTCTTGACGGACGTCCACAAAATTTTTTGGCACTTTTGACGTGGGATCTAGATCACCCAAAAATGGTTTGCTATAGCACACGAAAAATAGTCGAAATGGGGGTATGTGCGCTTCGGGGCCATTTTGACATTGAAAATGGGTCGGAATGGCCGTGATGTCCAACCGGATGCATAGCCAAGGTCTTGACGGACATTCACAAATTTTTTTGGCACTTTTGACGTCGGGATCTGAATCACCCAAAAAATGGTTTGCTATAGCACACGAAAAATCATCAAAATGGGGTATGCGCGCTTTGGGTCTATTTTGACCTTAAAAATAGGTTGGAATGGCCGTGAGGGCCAACCGGATGCATAGCCAAGGTCTTGACAGACGTCCACAAAAATTTGGCACTTTTGACATTTGGATTCGGATCACCCAAAATATGGTTTGCTATAGCACACGAAAAATCATCGAAATGGGGTATGCCCGCTTCGGGGTTATTTTGACCTTGAAAATGGGTCGGAATAGCCGTGAGGGACAACCGGATGCATAGACAAGGTCTTCAAGGACGTCCACAAATTTGTTTGGCACTTTTGACGTCGGAATCCGGATCACCCAAAAAATGGTTTGCTATAGCACACGAAAAATCGTCGAAATAGGGGTATGCGTGCTTTGGGGCTATTTTGACCTTGAAAATGGATCGAATGGCCGTGAGGGCCAACTGGATGCATAGAAAAGGTCTTCACGGACGTCCAAAATTATTTTTGGCACTTTTGACGTCGGGATACGGATCACCCGAAAAATGGTTTGCTATAGCACAAGAAAAATCGTCGAAATGGGGGATATGCGCGCTTCGGGCTATTTTGACCTTGAAAATGGGTCGGAATGGCCGTGAGGGCCAACCGGATGCATAGCCAAGGTCTTCACGGACGTCCTCAAATAATTTTGGTTGTTTTGACGTCGGGATCCCGATCACTCAAAAATGGTTTACTATAGCAAACGAAAAATTGTCGAAATAAGGGTATGCGCGCTTCGGGGCTATTTTGACCTTGAAAACCGGATGCATAGACAAGGTATTCACGGACGTCCACAAATAATTTTGGCAGTTTTGACGTCGGGATCATGATCACCCAAAAAATGGTTTACTATAGCACACGAAAAATCATCGAAATAGGGGTATGTGCGCTTCGGGGCTATTTTGACCTTGAAAATGGATCGGAATGGCCGTGAGGGCCAACCGGATGCATATCCAAGGTCTTCACGGACTTCAACAAATAATTTTGGCAGTTTTGACGTTGGGATCCCGATCACCCAAAAAATGGTTTACTATAGCACACGAAAAATCGTCGAAATAGGGGTATGCGCGTTCGGGCCTATTTTGACCTTGAAAATGGATTGGAATGGCCGTGAGGGCCAACCTGATGCATAGACAAGGTCTTCACGGATGTCCACAAATAATTTTGGCAGTTCTGACGTCGGCATCCCGATCACCCAAAAAATGGTTTACTATAGCACACGAAAAATCATCCAAATAGGGGTATGCGCGCTTCGGGCTATTTTGACCTTGAAAATGATCAGAATGGCCATGAGGGACAACCGGATGCATAGACAAGGTATTCACGGACGTCCACAAATAATTTTGGCAGTTTTGACGTCGGGATCATGATCACCCAAAAAATGGTTTACTATAGCACACGAAAAATCATCGAAATAGGGGTATGTGCGCTTCGGGGCTATTTTGACCTTGAAAATGGATCGGAATGGCCGTGAGGGCCAACCGGATGCATATCCAAGGTCTTCACGGACTCAACAAATAATTTTGGCAGTTTTGACGTTGGGATCCCGATCACACGAAAAATGGTTTACTATAGCACACGAAAAATCGTCGAAATAGGGGTATGCGCGTTTCGGGCCTATTTTGACCTTGAAAATGGATTGGAATGGCCGTGAGGGCCAACCTGATGCATAGACAAGGTCTTCACGGATGTCCACAAATAATTTTGGCAGTTCTGACGTCGGCATCCGATCACCCAAAAAATGGTTTACTATAGCACACGAAAAATCATCCAAATAGGGGTATGCGCGCTTCGGGGCTATTTTGACCTTGAAAATGAATCAGAATGGCCATGAGGGACAACCGGATGCATAGCCAAGGTCTTCACGGACGTCACAAATAATTTGGCAGTTTTGACGTCGGGATCCAGATCACCCAAAAATGGTTTACTATAGCACACGAAAAATCGTCGAAATAGGGGTATGCGCGCTTCGGGCTTTTTTGACCTTGAAAATGGATCGGAATGGCCGTGAGGGCCAATCGGATGCATAGCCAAGGTCTTCACGGACGTCCACAAATAATTTTGGCAGTTTTGACGTCGGGATCCGATCACCGAAAAATGGTTTACTATAGCACTCGAAAAATCTCGAAATAGGGGTAAGCGCGCTTCGGGCTATTTTGACCTTGAAAATGGATCAGAATGGCCGTGAGGGCAACCGGATGCATAGCCAAGGTCTTGACGGACGTCCACAAAATTTTTGGCACTTTTGACGTCGGGATCCGATCACCCAAAAATGGTTTGCTATAGCACACGAAAAATAGTCGAAATGGGGTATGTGCGCTTCGGGGCCATTTTGACCTTGAAAATGGGTCGGAATGGCCGTGAGGCCAACCGGATGCATAGCCAAGGTCTTGACGGACGTCCACAAAATTTTGGCACTTTTGACGTTGGGATCCGGATCACCCAAAAAATGGTTTGCTATAGCACACGAAAAATTGTCAAAATGGGGGTATGCGCGCTTCGGGGCTATTTTGACCTTGAAAATGGTCGGAATGGCCGTGAGGGCCAACCGGATGCATAGCCAAGGTCTTGACGGACGACCACAATTTTGTTTTGCACTTTTGACGTCGAGATCCGGATCACCCAAAAATGGTTTTCTATAGCATACGAAAAATGTCGAAATAGGGGTATGCGCACTTTGGGGCTATTTTGACCTTGAAAATGGGTCGGAATGGCCGTGAGGGCCAACCGGATGCATAGCCAAGGTCTTGACGGACGTCCACAAATTTTTGGCACTTTTGACGTCGGGATCCGATACCCAAAAATGGTTTGCTATAGCACACGAAAAATAGTCGAAATGGGGTATGTGCGCTTCGGGGCTATTTTGACATTGAAAATGGGTCGGAATGGCCGTGAGGGCCAACCGGATGCATAGCAGCCTCCGAGGTATGGGGTGGTGGTGGTGGTTAGTGGGGCTCGGGGCGTGGTGCCCCGAGGTCGGGGTTTTGTTGGGGGCTTTGGGGCATGGTGCCTCGAGTCGGGTGGGGGTTGTGTGAGGTGGCTCGGGGGTGTGGCGCCTCGTATTCCGGGTGGGTTGGTTAGGGGCTCGGGCGTGGCGCCTCGATGTCCGTGGCAGGCGGGTGGGTGGGGTGGGGGTGGGGGGGGGTTGGTTAGGGGGCCTCGGGGCATGGCCCTCGGTCGGGGGGTGGGGGGTCGGGAGGGGGGGGGAGGTAGTGTAGGGGTTTGGGGCTGGCACCTGCGGTCCTGGGGGTAGGGTTGGTAGGGTAGTGGTAGAGGGGCTCGGGGCGTGGCACTCAGGTCCGGGTGGGGTGGGGTGGGGTTGGTAGGGTAGGGGAGTGAGGGGGAAGGGGGATTGGCTATGGGGCACTGGGGGCGTGCACCTCGAGTGGCGTGGGTGGGTAGAGTTAGGGGCTCAGGGCGTGGCGCAGTCTGAGGTTTGGGAGGGGGTAGCGGGCGTAGGGTTAGTGGGTGCTCGGGGCGTGGCGCGTCGAGGTCGAGGTGGGGTGCGCGCGTAGGTCTAGGGTCTCGGGCGTGCAGCCTGAGTTTCTAGGTGGGGTAAGGGGTAGGTTAGCGAGGTGTCGTGGAGTGGACCTGAGTCTGAGGTGGGGGGTCTGGGCGTGGCATTCGTAGGGTTCGGGTGGGGTCGTCCCGGTCGACTTGAGTTCGAGTGGTGGTAGGGGGTAGGTTAGGTCGCATCGTCCATCCCCGCCTCGGGGTCTCGGGCGTGGCCGTCGAGGTCCGAGGGACGGGTCTCGGGCGGGCCTCGAGGTCCGGGTGGGTCCTTCTGCGGCTGGGCGCGGCGAGGTTCTGTGGGGACTCAGCGGCGTTGTATTTTATTCTTATTGGAATTATCGAGATTTCTCAGTTTTTACATGTAGTAGCCCATGATCTGGCTCTTGTGTAGCAACCAAAACAAATTCTGAAAAAACTTTCTGAGGACCTCCGTAATATGAAGTTGGGACCATCCATCATATACTCACATTATTTTAATTCATTATTTTCGCATTGGACAGACCATTTTTGGAATTACCAAACTCCACCAATTTTTCGTGTTATCGGCGTGCCCAATGATCTCTTTTGTTTTTGAAAGATACTTAACACTCGAGAACCCGTTCACAATATCCTGCTTCCTCAACCACTAATCAGTATCGCTGTCGGGGATCGTCGTCTTCTCGCCTCGCGTGTCGTCGCGCCTGGCCAACAGAGATGCGAGCCATAATGTGACAGGTCTCGTGCTTATTAGATACGGTTTTCCTCTTCTAATTTACAATAAAGAAGCGTCCGTTTGTTGCGTTTGCGATCTCCGCGCCGGCTCTGATACTCTCTTCTCCATACAAAAATCGTCGTGTGGAGTTTGGTAATTCCAAAATGGTTCTGTCAATGCGAAAAATATGAATTTAAATAATGTGAGTATATATGATGGTTCAACTCAGTATCCTCCGTATTTTCACGGAGGTCCTCCTAAATTGTTTTTTGCAGCTATATTTTGTCTGTTGGTTGTCTGTCTTTTCATTATCTTTGCCTCATTCTCGACGTGCCTTACAGTTTATCACCTCCTCCATCGGTTGTGTTTCTCTCGGATTGTTATAGGACTCGTGCTTGTTATTCAAGTTGGATCCGAGGGTCTGATGAACGTAGCCCTTCGGGTCTTTCTTTTGTGATGCAATGGTCTGGTCCAGATTTCAAGTATTATTAATCATTTATCGAATAGGGTGGCCGGTCGGCGGGGGTCAGCGGGTGCGTCCGTATCGGAGGGTGCTCTTGGGCTTTTTTCTTTTTTGTTCGTCCGCTTCTCTTGTCTTCGCCGATCCTTCGAGTTTGGGGATTCGGTCGCCGTTACTGCCCGGGCGCTGTTGTTTTTTTTGTGCGGTTTGTGCCCGGTTGTGACCCCCGTGCTTTCGTTTCGAGTCGATCTTGT